>AWUE01014591.1:0-69666 GCA_001974825.2 Corchorus olitorius
CGCATCAGATATAGGCCTCAAAGCATGCCGAATCAGAGGACTATCTTGCATCCAATTATCCAGCCAAAAACGAGTAGAATGACCATTGCTAATATTGATTCCCAGACCTTTCAACAAAACATCTCTCCCCTTCAATATACTACGCCAAGTAAAGGATGCAGTAGGCTGACAAACAACAGAACAAAAATCATCTTTGCGGAGATATTTCTGACGAATGATATCAACCCAAAGACAATCCTTATTTGTGATAATTTGCCAACCCAATTTTGCTAAGAAAGCTAAATTAGCCTTTCTAGTATCCCGCACACCGAGGCCACCTTGTTCCTTAGGCAAGCAAATTCGGTCCCAGGCAATGGCGTGAAGTTTTCTATTGCCCACTTCCTCGCCCCATAAAAATTGCCTCATAAGCTTATCAAGACCAGTCACCGTAGATTCAGGCAGAAAAGTTGACTACATCAAATACACAGGCAAAGCACTTAACACAGATTGAATCAAAGTGATCCTTCCCGCCATGGAAAGGAATTGATTACCCCAAGAAAGAAACCGAGCCTGTGCTCTACTTAGAAGAGAGCTATATGTAGACTTAGTGACTCTCCCATGAATCATCGGAGCTCCAAGGTATTTTCCAATTAATGGAATACCACAATGATTGCTCAAATTCATAGCTCTACTATGATCAATGTTCGAAGAGACAAGGATTTTAGATTTAGACAGGCTTATTTTCTCACCCGAAGCGTCACAAAAAGAATGAAGCACACTCATCATCACATCAAACTGAGCCGTAAAGAGTACCAAATCATCCGCAAAACAAACATGAGATAAAGAGGGCCCCCTAGATGTAAATTGTAGAGGCTTCCAACGTGCCTGCTTCACCTCTTCATCAATTAAGTGACCAAGCTTTTCTAGGCATAGAACAAATAGGTACGGGGAGAGAGGGTCTCCCTATCGGATGCCTCTAGAAGGAGAGAAAAATGGCAGCCTTTCCCGATTCCAAAGAATGGAAAATTGGTTTGAAGAAACAATATTCATGATTAAATTCACCCATGAAGAGGGTAAATCTATTTCCTCCAAAACTTCACGTAAAAAAGACCAACGAATCCTGTCATAAGCCTTCTCCAAATCAATCTTAATTGCCACAACACCTTTCTTTCTTTTCATCATGCGCATAGTGTGCAAAGCTTCCTGAACCACTATGATGTTATCAGTTGTATTACGCCCTGGAACAAAACTAGATTGATTCTTACTCACCAAGCGGTTAAGTAATGGCCGAATCCTGTCCACCATCAACTTTGTCACCACTTTGAGCGGAACTGTGCAGACACTAATGGGGCGAAATTGTGAAATTCGCTCTGGATTATCAATCTTTGGTATCAATACAATAATGGTGCGATTAAGTTGATCATCAATCATTCCCTTAGAAAAAGCCGACCTGGCCAAGGAGACTAACAAATCACCTGTTACATTCCATGTTTTCTGAAAGAAACCTGCAGGAAATTCGTCAACACCAGGGCTTTTATTGGGATGCATCCCAAAAAGAGCAGCTTTAACTTCTTCTTTCGAGATATCCTCTTGCAATGAAAGCTTTTCTGCAGGATCTAATTTCCAACTAGAACAGAGAGCTGGCAATCTATGATAACTAGCAGAAATATCATTTTCAAAATAAAAGCTCACGGTAATAATCAACAACGACTTGCCTGAGGGAATCCGGCTCTGAACACCAAGTTCCATCCTCCAATTTCAGTAGCAGTGACAACACGTTTAGTATGAGCTTTCTTAATTGTAGCATGGAAAAACTTTGAATTGCAATCCCCATGCTTAATCCATTCCATTCGGCTTTATTGCTTCAGCATAGTCTCTTCTTGAAAACAAATTAAATTAAACTCTTCAATTAGTAGCACCTCTAGTTGCTAAAAATAATCATTCGGTCCCTGATCAAGACATTTATGAATGCCATTTAACCGAGATAAAACTCGCCTCTTTCGCCTATAGATATCACCAAAACATGCCGTGCTCCACACTTTTAAATCCTGTGCGAGAACGTGAAGAGTATCAAGCAGAGCTGTGTTGGATTTAGATAGACTCTCCTTTACACAATCCATGAAATTATCATGTGTCATCCATGCATTCTCAAATCGAAAATACAATGGTGGGCTCCCATAACTCGCATCAGAACATTTCAAACATATAGGGTGGTGATCAGAATTCGTACGGGGAAGTGTTGTGGCCGTAAAATTCTTGATCAAATCCAACCAAAGTTCATTAGCCACGGCTCGGTCCAGTTTGGCCTTAGTAAAATTCGAACCATCCCTTTTGTTCCACCAAGTGAATTTCGGTCCTGATGTCTCCAAATCAACAAGGTTGCAATCTCTAAAACAATTCAACATTCGTCGACAATTTCCCAAATTAACACTACAACGACTTTGTCTCTCATCTGCTGAAAGCACCTGATTGAAATCTCCCATAAACAGCCAAGGGAGATGATGAATACCATTTGCTTCGGTTAGGGACTGCCAAAGGCCCCGTCGTTCAGCTTCATCCGGACTGCCATACACCGCTGTCAGAAGCCAATCAAATTCACCAATACCCGACACCAGGGCATGAATGAATTGATCTGAATAGGCTACAATTTCAATCTGAACATGCAAAGAATTCCAAAGAAGCCAAATGCCACCAGAAAATCCTTCAGCTTCAACTCGAAAGAAAATTTAGGAAAAACCAAGTTGCCTGCAAACCTTGTCAGCTTGAGTACCTGAAATCCGAGGCTCCAAGATGATTAAGGCATGCAGCTTATGCAAAGAATTTAAATTCTTAATATTACGGATACTCCGTCGAGAAGCAGCGCCCCTCACATTCCAGCTAATTATGTTAAATAACATAAAATAATATAAAAAGGATAGGAGGAAAGAACTCAGGAATCAAGCATGGCAATGCCCTCATCCGACAAGCTTGGAGATGTCATCTCATCATTCATTAAATCTTCCTTCATTGAAGGATCTTTTTCCCTAGCAGCACCATTCACGCCAATCCCAACCATGTCATCCTCCTGATCATCAAGGTTGACACATAATTGTAATTGGTTTTGGGGCGAAACAACCATGGAAGGAGAAGAAACCATATCCATATTAATAGGCTCCGAGTCCTCCCCAATTGGAGCATAAACCGTTACTTTTCTGGGTACCACTGCAGTCGAAGTGAGTTGCACGACAGGACTCTTGTCAACCTTGTCAGAAGCAGCAATTTTAGGACCCTGTTTAGCCTTGTTACCACCAGATGAAGAGCCACTGATGTTCCCTTTGTTGGCTAAAATGGCAACACTTTGTAAGTTCTTTTGAAATTGTTTGCGACCCTCTCCCTGTAGCTTTTGACCACCTGCACTTTTGTTGGTATTTGGTAGCTCAGCCGAGACAAAAGTATTCGGCAAAATCTCATCAGACTCTTGAAAATCCTCACCATCACCCAGAACAGCAAACCTCGAACCCGTCTGGCCATTATTAGGTGTCGTCACCTTTTCTTTTCCATTCATCTGTTTGTTGGCAGGCGGCTTCCTTGGAGGTTTTTTCACCACCATCCAGGGGCCAAAGCCAGCTTGCTTTTCCTCCTCTTTATTCCGCTGTGAAGGCTGCAGAGGTTGCGCAACATCCCGGCCTGTCTCTGACGTCTCCGTCTCTTGTTGTTTCAATTTCAACCATCCGAATCATGCCCAAATCTTCCACAAGAATAACAAACCATTTTGAGACCTTCATACTCCACTCGTTGCCACCTATTACCTATAAAGATGTAAGGCACCAGCGGCTTGGAGAGATCAATCTCTACGCTCAGCCTAGCAAACTTGCCCCGAGAAGCTTCAGTTGTATTTTATCCACATTCACAAATTTGCCAATTTTTTCTGCCATTGTTCTTAGGATTTTCCTATCATAGAACTCAATTGGCATTAAGGGAAACCGAATCCATGCTGCCACCCTGTCAATTGTAGCCTCATGAGATCGGAGATATGGAGACCATCTCCGAACAGTTAAATAATGATCGGCAATTAACCAAGGCCCTTCATTGAAAACAAACTCATAATCACTGGGACGAGTAAGACGAACACAATAATAGCCATGATCCAGGTCTATAACCTTATAATCCCCTTTTTAAAGACCATAGTGTCTTCAATCGATTACAGAGGTAGGTATAGCTAATTGTTCTACCAAGCAATTTCACAATCACCGAGAGTTTCCAAGGCTGCCTGATTCGCTTCTTATCCTCCTTCGTCAACCAAACACAAGGTCCATCAATATTCTCTTCAATATTATCATCATCAGAGTCATAATCAGATTCCGAGTTCTCTCCTTCTTCCATCTCGTCATCCTCATCAGCATCCAAATCCGTAGTCGTAGCATGGGAATTGAGCAGTTTGTCTCGATACGAACTGGCTGCCTCCATGCCTTTTGCACCAGTCTGAGACGTTCCCAACAGAGGAGAAGAAATCACTTCTGTACCCTGCTGCTCCATGGATGAACGAACACGTTTCACCCCAGTCTTCTCCCCTCTCGTCGGCGGTTCACCCGCCGCCTCTTCCTCCATAGCGCCGCCGCTTGAAAACTAGGTCAATACTTTCGTAGCCGACGAGGATTTGCCTTTCAACTTTTTAATTGTATGTGGATTTTGAAATCTTATATTGGCTTTATTAGTTTGTTTGTTATGTTTACTTTTGATGTTTGAACTTTTTTCTACGGTATTAATTAATATTTAGTTATTTATATATAAAAAATTATAATATTTTTTTTTTTGCACATAAGAAGTAGTGAAAGGGAATCTTGAACTCGAGATTTTGTTAGAATAAATTAATCCTAACTTTAGTCATCTAATCAACTAAAATAAAAATTTTATTGAAATTTTTCAATTTTGATATGGAAATTTCTGTAATGAATTTTGTATGAAAGTATTGTATTATGATATTTCATACAATATAGATAAGTGTCTATTATTTACCTAAACAGAATTTCATTTTAATATCATAATATAGAACTTTCGCCCCCCAAAAACAAAATTTTTTGCTCTATCCATGTCCATATAGAACAAAATTTATGATGCCTAATTAATTTGTGACCTAACTTTTTTTTTTTTTTGCATATATATACACAGCAAAAATGTGTGGCGTAACTTATACCATTGAAGAGTGTATATATCTTTAACCAAAAAAAAAAAGAGTGTATATATCTTTGAAAAAAAAATGTATATATCTTCCTTATTTATTGTTTTGTACACAAAATTAAACCGACATGCCAAATAGCTACCCCAAGCCAATCCCATGAGACATGAACTAATAACCTAGTATCTTGCATTTGAACAAACGAATTGTTTATATTTCAATTTTCACACGGAAATTTTATTAGCATTTGAATTAAGGAAAATATTTGTTGTCGAGGTTTCAACATCGAGCTCCGAGATGCCTGCAAGAGAGCAAACCGTTAAAAGGGGTCCCCCGGGGATGCCGGAGGGACCTCCTCCGACGGTCAAGTTAGTAAGGGGTCCTCTTGTGTAGTGAGAGTTAGAGAGTCTAAGTCTCTATGTGAGCTTGTGCTCTCTCCTCATATATTATGTCCTGAGTTTATGAGTCATACCTTGGCTATATATATACCTTGTATGAGGCATGGGCCTCCATTGGCTAGTGGGCTTTGGGCCCAAATCTAATATGCTCAACAATTGCCCCCCAGCCGTGAGGGTGGTTATAAAGTGACCGGACGAACGGCCTGCCTCCGAGTATCGTGTGGGCGGGCGGGCGGGCGTTCTTGTTGAGGAGTTGGTTTTTCCCATGTTTGCTCTTCCTAAGTAGTCTTGAGCTTGCCCCCCGAGTGGAGGTCTACCATGTGGTGAGCGGTCATCGCTTGGTGGTCTCCCATGTTTGCTCTTCCTAAGTAGTATTGAGCTTGCCCCCCGAGTGGAGGTCTACCATGTGGTGAGCGGTCATCGCTTGGTGGTCTCCCATGTTTGATCTTCCTAAGTAGTCTTGAGCTTGCCCCCCGAGTGGAGGTCTACCATGTGGTGAGCGATCATCGCTTGGTGGTCTCCTGCCTTCCGTGGTGAGTGACCTTCATTTGGAGATCTGCCACGTTTAATTGTGGGCACGCTGTCACTTCGGATGGGGGTGTGCTACTGCTTCCGATGGTGGGTGCGCTCCCACTTCTGATGGTGAGCATTCAACCACATTTGATGGTGAGTATTCTCCTATTTTTTATGGTGACTCGTCTTCTCGTGGTCTACCGCCTTCAATTAAAATAATTCTTCTTCCTTTTTTTTGTGGCGATCTTCGAACGATCATCTCTTTCGTGATCTTGCGAGAGCGTTCTACACTTTGGGATATTCGAGTGTTCCATACTTTACGATACCTAGGCATTTTACGCTTTGGGGTCTCCAAGCGTTCTACGCATTTTTGTCTTCGAGAGCGTACTACCTCTTCGCGATCTTTGGGAGCGTACTACCTCTTTGCGATCCTTGAGAGCGTACTACCGCTTCGCGGTCGTTGGGAGCGTACTACCGCTTCGCGCTCTTTGGAAGCGTACTACCGCTTCATGCTCTTTGGGAGCGTACTACCACATCGAGAGCTTGGAGGGCGTACTACCATTTCGTGAACTTTGAGGCGTACTACCACTTTGCGATCCTTGAGAGCGTACTACCACCTCGGGAGCTTGGAGGGAGTACTACCATTTCACGAACTTTGAGGCGTGTTATACGCCTTAGGATCATTGAGAGTGTACCACCTCTTTGCGGGCTTTGGAAGGCGTACTACCAATTTGCAAGCTTCAAGAGCATACTACCCATTCGCGAGCTTGGAGGGCATACTACCATTTCATAAACCAAATAATATCGAGGATCAACATCGAGCTCCGAGAGAGGCCTGTAAGAGAGCAAACCGTTAGAAAGAGGTCCCCCTGTGGTGTTTGAGGGGGGACCTCCTCCGACGGTCAAGTCAGTGAGGTCCACTTTCAGTGTTGTGAGTGTGGTGTGGTGTCATATTGAGCATGGTGGAGCATGGTGAATATCATGTATCACATAATGAGGTAAGTGAGCCATACCTTGGCTATTTATAGTACCTTAGAGGCTTGGGCCTCATTTGGCCAGTGGGCCTTGGGCCCAAACTGATGGTAATCAACAATTGCCCCCCCAGTCGTGAGGGCGATTATAAAGTGGTCGGACGAGCGACTTGCTTTCTCTGTAACGCCAAATGAGGCATCCAAGGTGTCCTGAGAGATCCGGAACGTTCGTCGTGTGGGAGTACCGAATGAGATGTCAAGGGTGTCGGTCGACGTTAGGTGCAAAGCCCAAAGCGTGGCATCGTGTGCTCTTATGGCATTATGTGCTCTCTGTTTTTTTTTTTTTCAACTTCGTGTCGATGGCGGGCCTTAAAAGGCGTTTGGAGGATAGTCATGGGGTGTGCTACCCTGTCGGTGATGAGCCTTAAGAGGCGTGACGACCTCTTGACTTTCATTCGGAACTTTCCCGAAAAGAACAAGCGGAGCCTTAGGATGTACCTTGAACGAGTGTCATTCGATCGAGGGATGCTCAATCTAACTGAGTCGTGTGCATCGATCGGTCTTATGGCTCATGAGGTCTTATTGCCGACAATGGATGATGTCATGTGCGTCAATCGACTCCTCCTCCCGATTGGGGGTTTCATTTCCATTGATGAATGCTCGTCGGACTTATGACCGATGATGATCGAAAGGAAGCTCGCATGCATTTTCACAAGTAAATATATTAGTCAAAGGAATATAAAAAATGCTATGGAGCAATAATTTCTAATATGTCAGAGCATATACGATCATTAAAATCAAATGATGCGTGTATGAATGGATATCGTGCGACCGAGGGATGCTCGATCGTTCTTATTGCTCGTGTGGGGGATGCCCACTACGCCGTGCGACCGAGGGATGCTCGATCGTTCTTATTGCTCGTGTGGGGGATGCCCACTCGGTCGTATGACCGAATACGGAGCAATAACGCAAATAAGATATGCTTTCCATACATAGCGCTCATCAAAATATCATGATGCATGCGTGGCAATTATCATGCCTATACTATCATCAAAAAATGATAAAATATGAAAGCATGGTCAAATGATGCTTTTGCATGATCATATTAGCCAATTTATGCATATTATCAAAGTAAATATGTCATAATATTAGTGCATAATTATTGTGAAAGAATTGGCTGAATCTGACCTCAAAATCGGAAAGAAGACGTCCGGAAACCTTAGGAACCGGTCTGAGTTTGCTGTAAACCGGTCTGATTTGAGCTGAACCGGACTGTCAAAGTTTCTAACCTGAACCGGTTTGGTCAATGGCCTAGCGGTTCGGTCAAAGTCAAACTGATGCATATTTGCCACGTGTCAACACCTGAGCGGTCAGTATCGCTGACATGGCATGATGACGTGGACTGATGACATGGCATAAATGGTGTCATTGGTGATGACGTGGCAGACACGTGTCACAAGCCGGTTGGTTAGAGTTGTTTGACACGGATCGACATGTGGATGGCTAGGATGAGACCACGTGGCAGATCTGACGGCTGAAATTGAGATCTGATTTGAGGGTGCATGGAGTGAGGCAAGCGGCGCGTGGCGGCGCGTCGCCGGGCCGTTTGCCGCGATATTTCACCAGCTCGTCCGCCTCGGTGCCCCCAGTCGGTTGGTCGGGGCGGTGTCGTTGGGTAGTTGCCGGATTTTCGTAGATCTGAGTCGGAAGCGACGGGGAGAGGGAGAAGTGACAGTGACGGCGCGTGGGGCGCGTGACCATCCGTCCGGCGTCGGTTCGCCGTGAAATTTGAGGTGGAGCTTCGTCTCGTTGCCCCCAAGCCGATGGTATGGGCGGTGTCAAAAGATTCTGGACGGATTTTTGTAGATCTGAGCCGACAGTCGAGGAAGAGGAAGGAGAAAGAGGCGGCGCGTGTCGCGCGTTAGGTGACTTCAGGCGGCGGTTCGGACTGAATTTCTGATAGTAGACTCGTCCAACTTAGTGTAACCCAGTGGTGGTGGTGGTTCACCGAAAACACGGTCGGATTTTGGCCAAATGGTGGACAAGCACTCTTCGGAGCTATAAAATGATGGGAAGAGCTAGACTTTTTGCTCGCTTCCCCACAGTCGGCGCCATTGTTGATGCCAAATAATATCGAGGATCAACATCGAGCTCCGAGAGAGGCCTGTAATAGAGCAAACCGTTGGAAAGAGGTCCCCCTGTGGTGTTTGAGGGGGGACCTCCTCCGACGGTCAAGTCAGTGAGGTCCACTTTCAGTGTTGTGAGTGTGGTATAGTGTTATATTGAGCATGGTGGAGCATGGTGAATATCATGTATCACATAATGAGGTAAGTGAGCCATACCTTGACTATTTATAGTACCTTAGAGGCTTGGGCCTCATTTGGTCAGTGGGCCTTGGGCCCAAACTGATGGTAATCAACAATATTAATTATTGAATTTGCCTTTTATGTAATAAAGTACATAAGCTGAAGAACAACGTCCTTTTCCTTTTTATTTATTTATTTTTTTTTTTTTTTTTTGCAATTTAGACGAAATGATATTATGAAAAAAATAGGGAAATCATGTTCTTACACACCAAAGCAAATTAAACAACATATATAGTTATAAAAATCAAACCTACCAACAGATAGGCTTGAAGCTTTCCTAATAAACTTAAAGTTAGACTTATCGCTAATCATAGCTTCAGTTATATCATTACAAAGCAGTAGTAGAAGAGGCAACTCAATAACTATTAGCTAGGATATACTCCCTCAGTCCCTAATTAGATGTATACTCTTAGTCAACAAATATTAAACTTTGATTATTATTTATAAAAAAATAAAAAAAATATGTAAAATTTAATTTTAAAAAAAATGTGCTGAAAAGATTGTAATTCAAAGTTTATAAGTGTTATTTTTAAAAATTATTTTTCTTTATATATATTTTATAAACAATGATCAAAGTTTAGTGTTTGTTGACTAAGAATGGACATCTAAATGGGAACGGAGGGAGTATATATCAGCAACCGGATTGGCTTCTATAAAGCTTATAGATACAGTAGCTAGCTAGTGAATCAGTTTCTATCAAGAGTCTAGCAAGACCCAATTCTCCTCTAGAAGAAGCCCGAATCTTATTTTTCTGTAACTCAGCCACAACATTAGTGGTATTGGAGCTTCTAAAGATACCTCCACAGCCTGCAGCCCCAGGATTTTCCATGTGATGAACCATCTATTTAATTTCAAGAATTGTTCGGTGGGGGGATATATTCCATGACATTTTTAAGGATAAAACTTTATTAATTAAAACATGATGACAAGGCTTAGAAAATGCAAATGGATAAAGGTAAAAAAAAAAATTAATGAGTCTTTATTAAAAATTGATGCTCATTGATATCTGCATCATTAAAAATGGACTCATTCCTAAAATTCCATATATAATTGCCAGATTAAAGTGCAGAAATTGGAACTACTCATCCATATCTATCAAATTAACCTGATGAAGTTAATTTTTCTCTGTTGCGGGCGCCAAGTCGCTGGTCGGATAACGAGGTGGAGGAGCTCCGGAGGTGACCTGAAATCACTAAAAGAGGCGTCAAGAGTGACGAGACTTGGTCCCCCGTTTGTACTCCGATGCCTAAGTCAGAGATCTCGATTTAGTTTCAGAATTTAGGGTATTTATAGGACCTATTTGTACGGATCACACGTTGGAGGTCACGTGTGGGATCGTATATTGGAGGTCACGTGTGGAGTGCCAGCTGGCTGGCCTTGGGCTCTTGGGCCTTGAATTTGACTTAGCCGGATGGCCTTATTAGTGTTTGGGTTCTTTGAGATGGATTGTGTCAGTCGCCAGGACTTGTCGAGCGCGGAGCAATTATGCCATACTCAACATTCTCCATTGCCTAAGTGCCATTGAATGTTTTCTTGAATAAAAATATGCTACACTTTGAAATGCTTTTCCACGTGAAAGAGTTTCCTTGTTGGAAGTATTTATCCTTTATGATTTGAGCTACGTACTGTTAGAGTTATTCATGATTTTCCATGTATTCTTCGCAACTAATGCTTGATTATATTCTTGGACAGAATGAATATACCAAGACCTCCTTGATCTTCCTTGTATATTATAGTATAAGATCCTAGCTAGTTATTATAGGCCCTTTCTTTTCGTTCCTTTTCATCGAACACTTTCTGACCATTTAGCTTTGGGCAACATGACATGGGTCCTCTCTGCTCCTCTTGACATAATTCATTGAGCAGAAGAAAATTAACGAAAACATCTATCTATATCTAGTCGCAATTCTTTTTTCCTGATTAATTGCAAAGAGATTAAAGGAGATATGACCACCTTTAATACCCAAAGAAAAAAAAGTTCAATCATTGAAAGAAAATTCCGAGAAAAACAATAATTCTCTCCACATGGAGAAACAATTTTGGATAGATTGATAGTACTAAATATACTATATATATACTATATAATAATTAGTAGAGTCCGGTCTTTCATCATATTTTCTCATGATTTATTTTGATTCCTTATCTTTACCCTTTGTTTTTTCTTTGAGTGATAAAATTGGTATGTTTTGGATAAAGAAAGATATATATGTATATATGTATGTATGTATGTATGTATGTGATATATTTCATGGGTCAAAATCATTGAGAATATTACTGCATAGTATATTTATGGTACTCCCTCTGTCCCTAATTATAAGTTCCCTTCTAGAAGGTTTTTGTGTCCCAAATTATAAGTCCCTTTAGCAAAACCAATGCATATTTATTAGTTATTTCCAAAACTAACCTTGCAAGTAGTAGTATTAGTTGAGAGAGTGAATTAGAGGAGAGAGAGTAAGTGGGAGAAAGAAAATAGGGGCAAAAATGGAATAAGAAGGTAAAGTTACATAATATTTTGAACCCTAACTAACTTTCTTAAACTTGGTGATATAGTCAAAAAAGACTTATATTTAGGGACAGAGGGAGTATCATATATGTAAGGGTGATTATTTGATATATACACCGACGGTGTAAATTTTGGACTCCACAAGCGGATTATGGAGTTGACACATGTTTATTTTCTGAATTAATTAAAATTTAAATATTTCAATCTAAACCCTAGACGACACATGTTATCCTTCAAAACTCGCTTGTGCAGTCTGCTACACTCTATATTGATAGTGTATTATATATAAATAATGTAATTACTCTTTTGTTTTCTGAAACCGAGATTTCTCAACCTACTCATCTATTCATGTCAAAGTGTGTAGTTAACTTAATAAAAATTTTGGCGTACCCTTAATTATAATTAAAGATGGATTCATATAATCATATAAACCCCGAAATTTTCATTTATTTGCTGTCCTCCACCTTTTTCTTTCAAATAAAAAAAGTTTCCCATATATACCTCTATATAAATACTATAGCACACATGTAGATATCTCTTTTCCTCTTTACTTGATGTCCCTGCAAATTTTTACGTGTGCATTTAAAAAAAGTTGTTAAACAAAGTAAAATGGCAGCAAACTGTTACAATTAATGTAATTGATGAAAGCACTACATGTTTGGAAAATTTTCACCTGCTTTCAAAGTTGGAATTATGATGCCTTGCATTAATATGGACAGTGGACTGGTTTAAGTTTTCTATAGGTAATTAGTATATTTCTTTATTTAAAAGAAAAAAAAAATCCATTTATGTCTTTGAACTTTCTTGTTGAACAAACATTTTGGAGAGAGAGTAATCCCGGGGGGAGATATAGAATAGAATAGAAGAAAAACTTGTGAAGCATAGAAACCCGCTGAGAAACAGGCAACTACTTGGCCTTCACAATGATTTTGTGTGTCAAAAAGATAAGATGAATTAGGCTACCAAACTAAATAAATGACAAAATTTTCATAACTTATAATAGTAGAAAGAAACAGCTTTGGAAACTTGAAAGGTTTTAATTATTAATTCCTTCATCAAAGCCTGGAAAAGAGTGGAGAAATGAACAAAGTCAAAATTATGGTATGGCTGAAAAATTAATGAATGAAAACAACTGCAAACCCATTTCCATTTCCATGTGAAATGCTTTCTTTTCATCTAATATTTTAGCTTTCTCATCATATTATCTGTTTTTAGGTGTATAATAAAATGATATATGAGTGGAATTCAAAAGCATTGGGTCAAATTATAACTCAAAACTACTAAACTTCTAAGCGACTCTAAACTCAGCCAAGTAGTTTTTTAAATATATATATATATATATATATATTTTGTTGAATTTGGTGTAAGTCGAAGTCAAATTAGAGATACAAAATAAAATGTCAAAAAAAAATTTGAACATGCATATATATGGTATGTTCACTTTTTTGTATGGAACAAAATTAACTTTTTTTTTTTACTAGGTAATTAATTTTTGCTATTTTCTTTCTTATTAAGACACAAACTTCTTTTATGAAAACATATGTTATTTTCCTTTCATTCACATGGTGGATGTGACAATTTCTAGTATATATTTATAACTTCAAATATATTAAGTAATGAGTCTCACTCACAACACAATGTTACATTTGTCTATATATTCTTAAAGGTCAACATTAGTTGACAGCTATTTGCTGTTTTTAGATTATGAAAAAAAACATCAAAAAGTTCTTCAATGAAAGTGATGCAAACAATTCAAAGAAAACTTAGCTTTATGTTGAATTTGTTTACCTACCTACATCTAAAAGCAAAATTAGTTTAAGTACCCATGCAGAAACCATGCAAGAAATTCTGCAGAAACCAAAACCCATGAAGAACTATAAACAAAAGTTTTTAATATTCTATGAACTTGTAATAATTTATTAACAATTTCATACAAAAAATGAAAAGATTCAGTAATAGTATTAGTATTGCTTTGAATGGAAAATCCTTTTCCATTTAATATGCAACAGTTTTACACCAGAACTTGATCAACTCTCTAGCTCTTCCAACTAGTCAACTTATAAATATCCAATTGAAGAAATTAAACAAAAAAATAAAATAAACACACAAATTACAACCAACTTTCCCCTCCCCAAATCAGTTCTTACACAAACCACCACTTTCTATCTTGTTTTGTCTTCATGATCTCTTGTTTTTGCTTCCCAATCTCAAAGTGAAGTAAAACAAAATCCTGAACAAGAATCCCCAAGCCACTGTAATCCACAAACAACTCCATTTGCTCAAATCTGTTATTCCTTGTTGTTTCAAAATATCAACTCCTGTTGTCAAACAAGTTGAGCTTGTAATTCTCATCCCCAAAGTGTTGCTCAAAGATTGTAACAATCTAACTTTCATCGACGATGGAACAGCTCCGAGTGGGGTGTTGTCGAAAATCTGAATTCCCCTGACGAAACATTTCGTTGGGTCATCAAATTCGTTTTGTAACACTGCTTCATAAGGGTATTTGACAAGTGACAAGTAATGGAACCAAATCCAATAAGCCGGGATTCGGTCACGGTTGATGAAAAAGCCGCTAAAGAGCAAGAAATAGGCTAAGATTGCCACCACAATTGTGTAGCCAAGCATCACATGAGGAACAACTCCCGATAGAAATGTGACAAATGAACTTCCAGACCAAAATGAAGCAAACATGATTAAGAAGTAGAATAAGAATCCTGAAAATCCACCATCAAGTCCAACCGCCCAAAAAGTCGTCGCCGCAAAGGCGAATGAGAGGAAAATCAGTCCCGGTAAAGCCACCAAGGCATTTGATATGACATAAGATAATCTTCTATAAGCATTGTAAGCAGTTTCTCTCATGAAAATGTACCTTTCTTGGAGAAAAACAGGAAGAGCATCGGCACAAGTGTAAAATGTTGTTGACATGGCGAAAGCGAAAAACCCTAGTCTTTCTTGTACTCCTTTTGGTGAATTATCAAGCTGCCAAAATACCGTGGCTAAAATGAAACCCGTCACTAAAACAGCCCCCAAACGAATACCGAACAACTCTGGCATCCTCCTTGAGTTCAAGATTGATCTGTTTGACAAAACCAACATTTCTTTCCAATATGGGTTTGCAAATCTTGGAACCATGGAAGTGGAACTGCCATCATTGGTAGCACCTGAAACAAGTTTACCTCTTGAAATAGCGGCGCTTATTGCTTCTTTTAGTGACAAACCGAGCCGGTCTGGCTCTGCCTCTCTTGGATGCTTCATGCTTTGCCATGACTTGTTGAATTCAACCAAACTCTTTGTTCCTCCAGGTGACCCTTCCAGTTCCCTGATTAAATCCAGAGCAAACTCGGTTCTGTTCTCGTGTTCTGGTATCGGATGCCCGAATTCCGAGAAATATAGCGGCAGATTCGCCGGTGAACCGCTGTAAACAGTTTGTCCACGAGACAAAAATATCATTCTGTCAAGTAAACCAAGAATTCGATAACTTGGTTGATGAATTGACATTATAACAATGCTTCCACTTTGAGCTATCCTCTGCAGAACTTTCACAACCATGTAAGCACTTGTGGAATCAAGCCCTGATGTTGGTTCATCCAAAAACAGAATTATTGGGTCATGAATTATATCAATTCCAATGGAAACACGACGACGCTCTCCACCCGAAACGCCACGATGACCTTCGTCGCCAATAACAGTTTTAGCGGCGTTTCTTAACCCCAGTTGGTCGATCAAAGCTTGAACTCGCATTTTCTTCTTGGATTTCGACAAACTCCGAGGAAGTCTGAACTCAGCAGCGAACATCAAGGTTTCTTCGACGGTAAGCATTGGATAAAGCAAATCATCTTGCATAACATAAGCTGAAATCACTTTCAACATTCGAGATTCCAAAACTTCGCCGTTTAAAGTCACCGTCCCTTTCAAACTCCCTTTAGCTATTCTATTAGCTAGAGCGTCGATGAGCGTCGATTTCCCTGACCCACTCGCTCCAAGTACAGCAAGTATCTCTCCGTCGCGAGCCTCGCCGGAGATATCATTGAGTAAAGTCTTCGTCTTGGTGAAGAAACTATCACCGGCAAGTGGGTTACCGGCGACGGCAGATGCGGCGGGGCTTCTGTTCTTGTGTCTCAAAAACCCAGGAAGAGACATCTTGCGAGGAACCTTTACATTATAAGTAAGGTTGTTGAAAGAAAGAACAAATGGCATCGGCCGTGGCTCTGAGACATCGACGAGGATTTCATGAACCGGAGTTTCGTCGCCGGTGGCTTCTTTCCTTGCATCACCTACATGTTTGAGTAATTGTCCGAGCGTCGGGGAAGCTCCGGTGGTGGTTGAGAATTCGCCGGCGATAAGCTCCATTGAGTGTGGGAAAAACTGGGAAGTATTATTACTATCCGGAAATAAATTTTCAGCTACGATACGAGACATTTTGGCTTTTTTTTTTATAGGGAAAAAATGGGATTGTTAGGGAAGACTGAAACAGTAACGGCCTTGAAGCTTACTTTTCGCCGTTAAATATGGTGGCGGTTTTGGGCTGTTCTTCCAATAGAAGAAAGGAAGAAGGAGAAGAAGAAGAAAGAAAGAGTTAGAAGAAAAAAGGAAAATGTTTTGGTTTTGGGTTTTTTTGGGGTTTGAGAATTCAATATATATAGGAATTTGAATATTAATGTGATATAGTTACTCTGTTAGGTAATTAAATTATTATTTTTCATTTATTTAATAAGTTCTAATAATTTTTGTTAATTTTTTTGCTTTCATACTGTTTTATTGGGAGGTAAGAGAAAGGTCACCTAAAATTATCTAATCTGAAATCTATACGTCTTTCTTTTCTTGGAAAGGGGATGGGGGAAACACGTGGACGGTTATGATTGACATTGATGAGAGTCTTAGCTGACTGCTGAAAGACACGTGGCGAAATGGGTTTTTTGAGTATGGGCCTATAGGGGAATTAGGTTGGGTGTTGATCTACTGTGGCGTAAGCTTTGTTTAGTCCAAGTGGATGGCTAAAAACAGTGGATTTTTGATGTAAATTTGGACTTATGATTCACATGATTATTAATGGTTTAACTGTTTCTATGTGTACAATTCTACAAGACAGAGAAACGTGTTAATGCTATAAAGCGTTTGATTTTGTAGTATGAATGATGAATAATAGTACGTATTATAACACCGGTCAGTTGTGAGATATAGGTTGCGTTTAATAGAGCGGTGCGATTGACACTGTTTAATAATTCTACAAATGAGATTATACTGTACGTATTAGATTAGGTACTGTACAGATGAGATTATTAAAGTAGCGATTGAAACGGAGTTTATACTTAAACTCCGTTTGGGCCCAAAACGATAGTGAAACGGTCAAACGATGGTGAAACGATTACAGATACACGATCATAGTACTTGAAATTATTAGAATTTGAATATTCTATTTCTGATAAGCAAATTTGAGATTTTAGTGTTCTATTAATAGATTATATACGTGAATGTTGTGGATTGATCGATAAGCCTAGAAAACATGGTTCATAAAAGAAAACAAAGTTTGGTTTGAAGAGTTGTATTGAATAGAAAAATGGAGATAAGATCATAAGAATGGGTAGTACTAGTACTAGAGCATTCAATAGAAATTAATTTTGAGAGAAAAATTCTTGGCATAGCTGGCTAAACCAAGCTTATTGGAAGTTGGAACATTATTAATCAAATTTAAGTTAATGAAACTATAAGTAATTAATCAATGTTGAGTGTGTGAGTAAACTCAAACTTAAAAAAAAAGAGAACATTGATTGAGGATTGAAATTTACTACTACTAATGTTTAGCTGCTCTTTGTGTTATATAATTCCTTTCCATATTTAGCTTTTATTTTACTATATTTTGGTGTGCAAAAGATTTTTTTTTTAATAATCTTATACAACAATTTCATTAAGACTAACATAATCAAGCTTTGACAGTTGCATTTCTTGAAAGTGTTACATTGATCAAACTACAAAAGTCTGAAAAGTGAAAAGTATAAGTTTCTAAAAATAATATTAGAAATTATATTGAATTTGCCAAGTGAGGTTGCATTTGTTTCTTTTATTTTATTTCTCATTTGGTATTGTCATTCATTCTATGTTCAAAAATAGCAAAGTAACTAACAACTACTCCTACTCAACTCAATTAATTGTATCATCACAAAAGAAAAGTGTTGTTTAAAGGAATCTTAGCAAGTTATTGCATGTATTATTCATTATTTTGGCAAATTAAGGTAAATTCCGTCGACATGGTTTGTTGATAGAGTAGTGGACTCTTGATTTTAGTGATATGTTCATATAACTTTATGCCTATATATGATCGCAATTTATGGCAAGTTAAACTTTACAAGAAATAAGTCGAAGTGAAAAAAAAAAAGCATTAATTGTTTTTAATTGTTAAAATGCCAACTAACATATTTAATTATTATAAAAAAAAGTGTTGGTGCACAATGCATGACAAATTTGGTACTTAATCTTACCTTCACGAAATGCAAAGTGAAAATTGTTATTTCAAAAAGGGCATAGCTCTTGTGTACAATCCAAATAGCAAGAGTTTATTTTTATTGAATCATAATGGATTGAAACTTGTTAGAAATAGAAAATTATATGTTCATATTTGATTGATTGATACTCAAGTAGTCAAGCCTAGTGATGTCATCAACTTTTGCATTGCATTGGACTAAACTTTTAAGGTTTCCAGAAGCAGAAAATCTTCAGTAACACCATTCAAAAAACCAAAGGGGAAATAACAAATAAGAGTGTTAAACCAACAAACTGAAGAAAAAAAGAGAAGGAAAGCACATAAAAATTTGGGGTTTATATGGACTATTCTTGGTGGTTAATGTAGATAAGCCAACTCTTCTTACCAGAAAGCAAGCTAACTCATACCTATAAATGAAGGCTGTGAAAAAAAAAGGGTTTTCATTTTTCTTCTTGTAAAAGTCAAAAAAACCGAAAAAGGCCAGATGTTGGTAGCATAGCAAGCATGGGCAGATTATTTTAACATAATAATATATACATGAAGTTTCTCAACTGTTTTGAGTCAATTTTCTGTTTTCATTCATCAGCAGAGCTTCAAAAGTGTGGAAACTGGTTGTCCCTGCAATTTTGCATTGACTTGATTAAAGCCGGTGCCTGCCAAATTTTGGTCAACTTTGGAGAACTTTTTCTTCCTTGCATTTAAATCCATAATAATTTTAGGAAGAACTCCTTCCTAAAATTATTTCTACACTAGTCATTTGAAATAAATGAAGTTCCAAGATTCACCACCCAAACCGGCATTGGAAAGTGACCCTGGGTTTTGGAACCTGAATCTGAACACAATTCAAAGAATATATTAGCTGGCATTGGGATGGATTGTTTATTTTGGAACCTAAATTTATAGCACTTTCGAAAAAGAAGACAGATACTCATAACAATGGGTTCAATGAAGTAGAAGTAGTTCTTAATAGCAACAATTCATTCATTTCATAAACTCCATAGTCAAGTAGTTGGACTGAAGACATGGGGTGAAACTTGAAAATGATAATTTTTATTAAAAAAAAAATCAAAATTCATTTTCTGGGATTTTAACGGCAAGGTCCCAGTAATGGGCCACTCCAGCATCAGCAAAAACTTTCTTGGCAGCCGCTTCAGTGATGCAGTCATGAACAGAGAACCTGTGGAAACTTGGTTTGGCAACGCTACCTTGCCAAACCAACACACACTTGTTAGGAGGTTTCTCATCATCCTCCTCTTCATCCTCTTCCTCCTCTTTTATAGCTTCAGCCCAATTGATTCGTCGAAGCATAAGTTTCCCATACCTCTTAATGGATTTGCTCCCGCCTTCCACAACTACAACAGTCATACCCTCAGAAATCACGGCACAACCAGTCAAGCGGTTTTCTTGGGCATTCACATCAACTTTGAAACGGGTCTTGGGATGTGAGAGATCATTGATCTTGTAGACAGAAACGATAGTCTCCACCGTATTTGGGTCATCGAAAAGCTTTCTCTCTTTCTTTTCACGACGTTCAGCAGGGGTAAGCTTGCGAGCAATGTTCCTGTCCACGTGAGCCTGTTCCCGCTCAGCGGCAGCACTACGAATTTCCATTTCAAGTTTAGTAGGATCTTGGGTGGCTTCAGAGCCTAGAACCTTCATTAAATTGCTCAGCTTCACTTTTGACTTGGGAGGTTCTAACAGGCCTTGTCTAATCATCTCCTGTCTATCTTTTTCCCTGGCCAGACGACGCTGAGTGCGTAGTTTCTTCTGCTCCTTCTTGGTTAGCTTCAGAGGCTGAGGCGGTGGAGGAGCTGGCTCAGCAGGAGGCTCAATTGGACGAGGATGTTCAACATAAAATGTAATCTTCTCCATCTTCAAATTATCTTCAGTCACCACACCATCATCAGCAATGTCACCATAAGAACCAGAAACAAGAATAGGCAGGTCCCTGAAATTCAACAATAAAGTTCCACAAACAAAAAACAATAAGTAAAAGAAGAATCAATGTAAGCCATTGCAGTTGTAATGCCTCCTTAAATTTGTAGATGCAATGATTTACATGTGAGACTGAAAAGAGATACAGAAGTTTTATGGTTTTAGACCTATGATAAAAAGAATTCATGTTCTATCTCAACCAGAAAATTACGAACAACATCAACATGGCAAGAACTCCAAACATTTACTCAGTTAATACTTAATACTGTAGGATCCAACCAAACTACTTTATATAAAAATGAAAATGCAACCCCATAGTTACAGCCTAAACTAAAAATAAAATAACAGCAACGACTACAAAACTGCAATTCCAGAATTAAATTGATATTCTTGGCATTAAACAATTTAACTTGATACCATGTTGGATCAATGAATAACTCCTATGCGATCGATCAATCAAAGATATGTAAAAGAAAAGAAACACAACAATGAAAGGAACATCAACTTACCACCACTCTATTTCAGGAATTGGTTCTTTCGGCTTCTCCTTGGTAATAATTCTTTCTGACACCTCTATCAAATTTGGATTTATATCAGCCTTAACCTTCGCCAACTGTGCTTGCTTTGCCTTTAGCTCTTTTGCCTTTGCTTCTCCAAATTGACTCTGTAAGGATTATATCATAATCTTAAGAACCAGAAATACAATTAATTGATGAATCAAAGCGGGAGATAAAATAACAAAATGTTAATACCTTCAATTTGATGATCTCAGCATCTTTTGACCATTTTCCCTCCTCTACAAACTGAAAAGTCATCCTTTTTGGTCTAAGAAGCTTATTCTTATTAATACCCATCCTTGAATCAAAATGTGGATTTGCTTCTGGATCCACCTCTAACTCAGGTTTAAGGATCTGGAATGCATCTTTCTTTTGCTTGTTAATGTTGACCTGGAAAAATCACATGGATCATGATATAAAACAGCCTACATAATAGCACACAATTGCACTGGAAGTAAGAAAAAATTAATAATTGCACCAAAACTACAAAAATCACTAACCTTCAGGGTGCTAAGATTACTTGGCTTAGTCACACTTATGATATTACCATGTTCGTCGATCTCCCTACCAAGTGCATCAACACGGAGAACAGGGGCCTTGGTAGGTTTCTGAGGAGCGGGAACATCTGTTTGCACCTGTCCCGGGAACAAGTTTATTAAGGGAGCAAACTGAGGGTCCTGGCGAAATCCCATCTTAGCAGCCAGTTCTTGAGCACGTTTCACAGCTTCTAAATTGGGTATTGATGCAAGGCCCGGAACAGCTGCCATCCCACTACCAGGAGGCAGCGCTGACGAGCTTGGTTGTCCACTAGCAATAGCATTAGTCACTGCCGAGACTGGTCCGTGAGCTGTTCCAGTAGTCACTCCTGAACTGGAGCTATTGCCTTTGTTTAACTACACAGACCAATGACAATACAACATGAATATTTTTGACAAAACTTCAGGACAAAGGAAAAATAAGAAACTATGTACTTACTGTAGGTATCTTCTTCAATTTCTCAGCTAATAATTTCTGCTTTTGTAAAGCCATTTTAGCTTTGGTTAAGGCATCAAGAGAGAGATTTCCACCACTTTTCCCAGCAGCTGAAGAGCCATCTGTACTAGATCCAGTAACCTCATGAGATCCGGTAATACTATATTCATTATTTTCAGCAGTAGAAATGGAAGGTACCTTGGTAGGAAGGGGGTGACCAGTCCTTGGTAATGATGCCCGAGCAGCACCCTGTATACATTGGAAAAAGTAAAATTTAGATCAGCATCCACACTTCAAAAGTTTCACAACAGGCTTGAAATCTAGCAGAGCAAGCAACCATGAATTGAGATATCAAACATAACTACATTTAAACCATATAACATCATGTAAACATAACATTTTAATTTGACATCATTATGCATTGTTATACATTTCAGACCTCCTACAAAAATTCAACGCATTGTGTAGCAAATATTTCAGAGCTTATTGCAACTTCCTAGCATAATGGTGAATCCTTATATCATCCAACGGAAAACAAATGACCAGTATGATAACCAATCTCTTAAAGCTAATCAAAGCATGTTATTATTCAATTCTACATCCAACAATCCTCAAATTAGCTGCAAACATAAGAAAGCAAAAACTGTCACTCCTCTGACTATATATCCGTCTACAGCAATGCTGGCAAAGAACTAGGAAAAGAGATTCCAACAAACAATTTACAAAATTCATGTACAGGGTACTAACCAACCACGATCTCAGAATGGAAAATATCATAATGCAACGGCTCATTTCTGATAGCTATTTCAAATACAATGAGAAAGTATCTACTAAAAATGCATATTACGAAGAGAATTCAAAGTTCAAACAGGTTCAAACCCACATAAAATCAGCATTCTTACTATTTGCCTACAAGGAGGTTAAGATTTTTAAATGCTTTAAATTTCTTACTTGTTTTTGCATCCAACAAAGCAAACATAAAGTGACCGAAACAAACAAGAAAAGAGAAACTAGAACAAAAAGAAACATGAATTAAAATACTCACATTTTGAACTGCATCACCGCCATTGGTAGCATTAGACAACTCAGATTCCTCTTCTTTTGCTTTATCCCCAAATCTTCTCCTCTCTCGTTTTACCTCCCTGTTTTCATCTCCAACTTTAACTCTCTTCTCCTCTCTCTCCTCACTCTCTTCCCTCTCTTTCCTCTTCTTCGCTTCAACTTCCTCATAGGAACCCTCACGATGCTTCGACGCAGCCCTATCTCTGGAACCCTCCCTCTCAAAAGATCTCTCGCGTTCATCGCGCCGTGATGAGGAAGATTTATGATCGGATCGCCGGTGGGATTCCCTGTCGCGCTCGTGGTGGTCGGAGTCACGGTGGTGGCTGCGATGGTGCTTCTCGTCGCGGTCTCTGGACCGTTTGGTCGCGGATTTATCTTTGTCCATCGTTAGGGTTTTGCTCTTTTTCACTCTCTCTTGCCTCAGGTTCTTTCTATAATGCTTTTTTTTTTTTTCAAAATATAATACTCCACTTCTTTTTTTATAGTAGTTTCTAGCAAGAGACTAAAATTGACGAAGTCAACAAACGACGCCGTTTCCACCAGATGCAACTTGGATTTGGGTTTTCCTTAAGCCCATTGTGATTTGCTAAATGGATCAATATTTGGTCTTTACAGTTTTTTAATAAATAACCTGTCAGGCCCATATTAAAAGGTTATTTTATTTTATTATTATGATGATAATAATAACAATTAGTATTATTATTTACTAATTTGAATTAGAAAAAAAATAGATATAACCTTCAAACCAATTAATTAAATTATCATTATTGAAATTTTATTTACCATATAGTAATGCCTATATTTAAAATTAAATTTGTCACAAACTTGTAATTAAAATAAAAAATGGATTTTGATATATTTGTTAGTAAAACCCTTATACTCGTCTTCTTCTTCTTCTTTCTCTCTCTCTCTCTCTTTTTTAGGAAAACCATTTTACTCCTCTTGTATCAATGGAATACGTTAGTTTGATTTTTCCAAAATTATAATTCCTTTTAGGAGGTAAAATTTGAAGTGAAAATGAAAATTGAACAAAAAATTGAGTTTAACCAAAGTAAGAGTTACAGGTATAATTAAAACTTCATTACGGCAAAACAACATACATGACACTTGCTAAGATATTACATAGAGGAAAAAGAATAACTTCAATAGAACAATAATGTCGAAATGCCGATTCACTTGAGAAATTTGCAGCAGGGCAAGCATAAATCATGGAGACGACGGCGACAAGAAAGGCTTGGGTGGGATCTCAATGCTTCCTTCCATCATTTCTACCACTTTGCTCATTGTTGGCCGATTTGACGGATCCGTTTGTATACACCAAAGGCTCACTATAATCATCTTCCTTGCTTTTTCTTAATCATCTTCATCCACAATACCCTGCAATCCTAATTCTTCATCCAACTCCATGTGACTATAAATCCAATGGGGAAAATATATTTCACTTGTATGATCTGCTTCGACATTGATGTTTCTTCTTCCTCCAGCCATCTCCAAAATCATCATTCCATAACTATAAACATCTGATTTGTGAGACACTCTTCCAAAATTCCTTGAAAACACTTCAGGGGCAATATATCCAATCGTTCCTCTTGCACCAGTCATTGATATGGCACTTTTTATGTCAGGACATAATTTAGCATGGCCAAAATCAGATATCTTGGGACAGAAGTCATCACCTAGGAGAATGTTGCGAGGCTTGATGTCAAAATGTAAAATTCGCGTATTGCAACCTTGATGCAGATATTCTAATCCTCTTGCTATGCCAATTGCAATTTTGTACAGAGTTTCCCAACCTAATTGACTTTGATCTACTTTGTCGCGAAAGATGAACTTCTCGAGTGATCCATTTGCCACAAACTCATAGATAAGAACCCTCCGGTCAGCCTCGAAACAAAAGCCTAATAGAGTGACTACATTAACATGGGAAGTTCTGCTAATGCTTGCAACCTCATTTATGAATTCTTGTCCATTACTTCCTGATTTGTTCAAAACCTTCACGGCTACTTGTCGTCCATCAAGTAGTTTCCCTTTGTAAACATCACCATAGCCTCCTTTCCCTAATTTATTTTGGAATGAGTTGGTTATGTTCTTAATTTCAAAATACCTGTACCTCTTTGGAGCTAGGGACTCGTATCCCTTTAGGAAGGCTTCAATTTTCTTCTCTTCTGATGATGATTTGATCATACATATTGAGAATGAGAATAACTTTCTCTTAAAGTAGAATCCAAGAAGAATAATGGACACTACTATTCCACCAATGCAGGAAGCTGTATAGAATGAGAAGGTAACCCATCGATTCATAAGTTTTGAATATATAACAATCAAAAGATCACATATTTTATGTAATTATTACCTGCTGTATCTATTATTATACGAAAGCGATTAGATTTTCCTGCAACATGAAAACGCAATACAAATGAACAAAAGACCTTTAGATTTCAAATTAAAACAATACTATAATAATAATTTTTTTTTGAAAAGCAATACTATAATAATAATATATCTTGAAAAAGAACATACCAGGGCCACAGTGCCAAGCGTGAGGCCTATCAGAGCAAAAACACTTGAAATGGTAAGTGGAGTAATCAAATCCACAGTGGCCACCAGCCGCCTCGCAAATGCTACAGTTGCTGGCTATCCAATTCAACACAAACCCTCTATTCACCATCTCTTCAACGCGGTTAATCTCTTCTTCATGGAAAGACACAGGCGTCACAACCGTTTCCTCACAATTCTCTGAAGCATAATTCAGCAAATTAGGGTCATCATCAAACAGTGCCAAAGTTGCATTACTTTCATCTCCAACACTACAATTAAGCTTGTACTGTGAAAGTCCCGGGGTTAAATTGCAATTGAAGAGCAAAAATAATTTTTTTTGGTTTCTGGGGAGAAAAAACCTGTCTTCAGGGATGGATATGTTAGTGATTGAGTGGCTGCAAACGGCACCTCTACCGAAAGGAACAGCGGCTGAGACATGAAAAGATTGGGTCTGATAAGAGATATCATGGATGATATAGTCGCCATCACGCAAGCTAAGAATTGGGTCTGTGTTATTTCTGCAGGAGATGTTGAATCCAGGGTAACCGCATCTGCTAAAGTCGTGCTGATCTTCATCTTGGAAGAAGAATGGGAACTTTATGCTTTGCCTACCACAACTTCTGGGCACGCTGCAGATTGTAAAGTTTTCATCCACCGAAAGGGATTTTCTTACTGCAATGAACAAAAGAAGAATATGTAGAATCATATTCATTAACGGAAGGAAAGATGGTTTGGGACCAGAGAAGAAGAAGAAGAATAAGGTGTTCACTGTTCAATATACTGAATTAGTATGGTAAAAGAATGTAAACCACTGGGATATAGAATCTATATATACTACAGTACTAAAATTCATTTAAATGTTTGTATGATTTAGCCTCCTTAATTACGCGTGGCTAGAGAGTTCATCTAAGGAGTTAAAGAGTTCAAAACCTTACCCCTCTTCCTCCCCTCATGTAAAAAAAATTAAAAAAGTACTTGGTAACTCTCATTTTAGACTCATATGTACAATCATTACTTTTTGTTTTTGGAAAATTACAAATAAGGGTGGTGCACCATAAATTATTATTGATTGGTATTATATGAAATTATATTAATTAGGAAGGAAGTTGAACTTGTTAATTTAATTAAAAAGGAAATGAAAATGTCATTTTTATCCTCAATTTAAAGTTAAATTTTTATTTACTACCCCACCAATAACACCTCCCCCTCCACTCTAATTTAATCAAACCAAAATCCAACAACCAAGAACAAGCCCTAATCATCTGTTGTAATATCCAAAAGCCACCATCTTACAAAAATTAGAAACTTTTATAAAGATTAAAAGTCTTACAAACAATTTCAAGTTATCATTTTTTTTATTAATGTTTTTGTTCGGTCGCTTGTTATGTTGGTTTCACTTTTTACAATTTCCTAGATTGATAAAACCCGTGCAGAAAACATAGACTGTTATTCTCAATTTTCAATCTTCTTAAATTTGAAGTTTTAATACCTTGAATTTGGTCATGAAGCACAAGAAACATGTGTTGCACAAGGCATTCCCATATTTGTTTTGTTGTGTGACACCCAACAACTAAGCCAAGTACCTCCTCGGTCATGCTTCCAAGGAGCCAACTAGTCAACAAACCATCATTAGTAAGTCAGACAGAGTATTCTGGATTTTCTGCATCAGTTTCTTCCTTTTCGGTTCTCAACTGAATAATACTTGGAGGTGCTCCTTCCTCAATGTGATGTAGAAGTTGAGCACTACGAATGAGGGGATGGATTTGTGATTTCCACAGCAGGAAGTTGGAGGAAGAAAGCTTGATAGAAATCAAACTTGCCATCTGGTGGAAGTTTTGAATTGTCAATACAGATTTGTTTTTGGCCATTTGGAATAAAACAAAAAAAAAGAATTAAGTTGGGGAAAAAAACCTTTGGTCTCAGATGCAGAGATCGTCTGCTCGGATACCATTAGATATGATTCCTAAGCTTTTTTTTCTTAATTTTTTTCTTTTAGTTTCTTTGTTTTTTTTCCCTGGTACGTTTCTTTGCTTAATTTTTGGTAGATCTTAACTGTTAAAATAAGGATAAAAGTGACATTTTAATGTGCTTCTTAATAATTTTAAAAATTTTATTTCTTTTTTAATAAACTAGTCCTCACTTTCACGTGCGTTGCACATGACCCAATCTGGTTTAAAGAAATCTATTATTAGAGCTGGTAAAATTTCACCCAAGTGCGGGTATTCGACTCGATCACATGAAACCAAACCTTATCCAACCCGATTCGACCAAAAAATCCACTCAATCCGAAACCGAAATGACCTGACCCAAATCCTTAAAAAACCGAAGGCTCAAACCCGAAATTATCGGAACCATATGACCCAAAACTGAAAAAAGACCCGAACCAAAATTGACCAAAACCCAAATGACCCGACATTTGAGCGATCCGAACCGAACCCAATCTGAAACTGAAAATTAACCGAACTCTTATAACTCAAAATTTTCTTAACCCGAAACTGACCTAAACCAAATCCAACCCGACCAGCCCATTTGTATATACATTGGGTTTTACTATCAAAATAACATAAGAAAATATTAACAACGTAAAACACCAAATTTAAACCCACAACAAGAGTTACATTTATCAAGCAAAAAATTAATTATAAGTCAAATAAAATAATTGCACGTTAGAGATTAACAAATTTTAATCATAATACATTATTATAAACGATGAAATAGTAAGATGTCAATCAATATAACTTTTTAAATTAAAATGATAAAAATAAAATAATTATAAAATATTGAATTTAATTAAATGAAAATAGCGTTTTTAGTAGAATAAAACTATATATTAAAAGAATTTAATATATCCAAATTTTTATTGAAAAATAGTAAAATGGTAAAAATAAAGTAATTATAAAATATTAGATTTAATTGAATAAAAATAGAGTTTTTAGTAGAATAAAACTATAATAATTAAGTAATAGCATTTAAGAAATATATTTGACAAATAAGGGTATAATAGACGATTCAAAAGTTTTACAGATGAACGTACTTTTTAATATAATATAGAATAGATATAATTTCATATAGTACAAAACAGTAATAATAACTCTCAATAAATCATCCTTATTTGTAATTTTTTTTTACAAGACTATACGATCATTACTAGGGGTATAATCGAGCCGAGCCGAGCCGAGTAGTGCTAAGCTCGAGCTCGGCTCGTCTCGAAAATACAAGGCTCGAAGCTCGGCTCGAATTCGGCCGAGCCTCATTTTGGAGGCTCGAGCTCGACTCAAGATCGAGCTCGAGCCTATAACGAACTGTTCGATAAGGCTCTTAGAGAGTCAAAATTCCAATTTTTCAGCATTTTTTAAACATATAATCAAACATGGAAATAAATAATCCACCTAAATATACCAGTATTAGAATAACAAAATTACTTCTACCAAGAAAACGAACAACAATTACAAACATTCAAGTTCAAACATTCAAGTTCAACAAAGCTATTCATTAATTAGCAAGCAATTAAATAAAAAAAGATGTAAATGAGCTTGAAACAAGTCTTTTGTTGTTTCTAATGAAGGCTATAGTAATAGAGAAAAAATAGAGAAAAGAAGGAACATTTTTTTTTTCAATTATCCCAACTACAACTTTGAAATCATGCAAATAACAAATATTATAATTTAACTGCTTTCATGAGATACCCAGACGAAAACCCTTGCATCATCATTAAAATAGAAAAAAGAACAAAGGCTTTATGATTCAAAAAGAAGAAAAACTCAGACTTTCTGCTAGCTTGATCAGAGAACTCAAGAAAAGAAAACTTCTAAGAGCATTGACTTGGTTGACCTCTCAACTACCCACTAAAATAACAAGAATAGGTTTTAACAAGACCTAAAACAAGAACAACAAACTTAGAGATTAAAAAAATAATAAAAAAAAATTCGATTTCGAAGAAAATCGAAGATTACCTGGAAGACAAATTTGAAACAGAAGACAGAAAGAGAATAGATTTCTGCTTAGATCTGATTCGAAACAAAAGACAGAAAAGCAAATTTTAAGATGGAGAAGTGGGGAGAATGTAAAGGGATAGCACTATGCTTACCCAACAATAACAAATACAAACAAATATTACACAATCAAACAATCCTCCTTCTGGTTTCTCAAGTTTTCTTCTTTCTTGTATCAATTTTCTCAGTCTCATTCGGCTGATTCCTTGCCTTCAAAAAAATTGAAACCATTAATGGGAATGAACCCATTAACTGATATTGCAATCAATATTGAAACTAATTTGATGGATAGAATAGAAAGTAAGCATCAACCTCGTCGATCTCAATGTATGGGATGTGATCTGAAGCTTCCTTCTTCCTTGAGTCTGCGCCGTCTGAGATACCAAACCCTAAATCTTGCTAGTTCAGTTCGTGTGTGATTCGTGAGCAATCTTAGGCCAATCGGGACCTATATCCTTCCGACATCTCAATGGGGTTAGGGTTAGGGGGAAAGAAGAATAGAAGATGAAGGGGGAAAGAAGAATAAAAGATGGGGGGCGGCGGCGTGCGTGGGGTGAGTTGGGACGGTGGGTAGTTTGAAAAGAAGATAGAAAAAAATGAATTAGGTTTTTAAGAACATTTATTACAATTACAAACTTATCCTTTGTATTAAAAATCTGTAAGTTATGTGTGAAAGGTTAATATAGTAAATGAACTATAAATATATTGTATTTATAATAATATTAGAGGAGGCTCGTTTAGGCTCGACAAACCTATGAGCCGAGTATTAAAATACTCAAGCTTGGCTCGTTGAACTTGGGCTCGAACTCGAGCTCGAGCTCGAATTTTTCTCGAGTCGAGCCCGAATAGCTCACGAACTGTACTGTCTCGCTTACACCCCTAATCATTACTCTATGAGAAAAGCGATCAACTTTCTAGGAATATTGGTTGTGTAAACTTGCAACTTGCAAGGGAGCATTGACTTGACTTTGAAAATTATATACCATACAGTATTATATTATATAATATGACTTAATTAACTATTCCCAACATACACATCATTCTAGATTAATAAGTTCATATTAAGATTCAATAGTTACAAGAATCTTATCCGATGTTTCAGAGTTATAATTAAAGGTCAATTGCTCAAATGGTCCCTAATGTTTGCAAAAATGCTTAAATAATGGTCTAATCTTTTAATTTGGTTAATTAAGTCCCTAACATTACAAAATCGGTTCAAATTAGTCTCTAGAGCCTATTTAAGTCCCCAACGGGGGTTCATCAGCCTATCAATTTGACGCCAAGAACTGATTTAAACCGATTTTGCAATGTTAGAGACTTAATTAACCAAAATAGACCATTAGTCCCTTATTTGAGATTTTTGTAAACGTTAGAGACCACTTTGAACAATTAACCATAATTAAAAGCAACCTTTTCCACTACAACTCTCCCAACAATAAATATCTTCATTCATAAGACTCGAATTCAAAACCTTATTTAAGGGAAATAAATGCCGAATTATTTGAACCAATAAGTTTTGAACCAACCACTTGACAGTATTCTCACTATTTTTTTTTTCAAACAGGGGTACTCAGGCCCAAAAAGCGTTTTCACTATCTTTGTACTAAAAGGGTTTTGGACTTACTTAAAATAACAGGCCTTTGTTGGATTAGAATACTTGGGCTTGACCCATAATTCTTTAGTGAGGTTTAGAGGGCTGGCAAGCAAGAGAGAAGATTCAAAGAATCTATAGTCAAGCCCAATCCAAAATCTGGTGTAAATAAAAGGAAAATAATTTTTTTTTGGGGAGAAAAATGAAAAAGAGTTAGATTATTAAAGCCTAATGCAAAACTTCATGAAATTCATACCATATATGAATAGGGAGATGCACGTCAATCTAGTCATGTGCTTTTATCAATTTTTTGACATGTTTGAAGGTAAAACTTTTTTTTTTGGTGAAAGTTTGAAGGTAAAACTTCAACTATATCTATACTTCTATGGAAAATTCTAAACAACCAGAAAAATTGACCAGAATTTTGTCCCAAATGATGTGTCATGTGGGGTCATCCAATGTTTTGTAGCAAAACCCCACTTAAATAGTGGTGAGACCAGTTTGCTGGACCAATCGTGTAACAACACGTCATGGAGGACCAAATTTCGGATCAATTTTTCTGGTCATGTAGCAAAACTCATACTTCTATACCTATATATTAAAGTTATCCGATGGCCAAAAAAATTATATATTAAAGTTATCCCCAAACTGTTGTATGCTCAACATTTGCCTTTTTTTTTTTCCTTCTGAGATTTATCCAAAATTGATTGGTTGGATAAATTGATTTCACAATTAATATTTTCAGTCACTCAAAATAATACTCCGTTCCGAATTGAATGGCCACGTTTGACTTTTTGGGTCAAACTAAGCCATCCTTTATCATTAATTATTACAAAAATATAATTTAAAAAATAAACTTTGGAAAATTTAAAACTTAAAATTTTCAAAACATATTTTTTAATTTTTTAATTGCATATAAATTTTTCATAAATAATGGTCAAAATGACTTTGTTTGATAAAAAATCAAACGTAGCCATTCAATTTGGAACGGAGGGAGTAGTATTAGGATAATATTAAATTAATGACTCTCCTTTTATTTAAGGTTTTCTGATCTCATCCCAAAATTAAAATTCTTTTGCTTGTCACATTTTTTTTTCTTAAAACTAAAATTTTTTGTGCGACTATCGAAATAAAAATAAAAACCTGACGCGGATGCGTAGAAATATCTAGTATAATGTGTTATTATAAACTTTTTTTTTTTGCCAAAGTGTTATTATTAACTTCATAAAGGGAAAAAAGGAAAAATTCAATATGGTCTTGATGAATGTTTTTTTTTTGGCATTAACTGGTTGGTCTTGATGAATGTTTTGAGACACAATAGAATCATTGATAATCAAAGTAAGAGTTATGGGTGTTTGGGGCAGTTTTATTATTTGGGGCAGTTTTAGAGAGAAAACAAAATTATAATGACCAAAGTAAGAGTTATGGGTATAATTAAAATCACGCCAAAAATCCTTCATGTTTACAGACAAAGAACAAAGCCCTAAAAACCTCTCAACTCTCAAACCCTCTTGCCGCCGTGGTAACTGCCATTGTCGCCGGCAATCGCCGTCGCCGATGGCAGATGGCCATCGTTCAACCATCGATGGAAAGCTCTCAACCCATACTTTCTTCTTCATATCCTAGTTTTGCTCAAAACTTACTCATGACGACTAGATCTGATCTTTTAATTGACTTTTAACACACATTTTTCATCGGTTTTCTGATCTGTTTCATCTTGCCTTTGTCTAGATCCTATTACCTCGTTTTTCATCTTATTTTCTATGTCTGTGTCCCATGCTCTCTATCTCGTTCTTCTATTTTCCTTTCCTTAGTTCGATTTGTCTTCAAGGAATTCTGTAGGTCGTATTTTACGTTAAATCCTTTTCAGTCTCCCTTAACATCTATCTCGTTTTTTTTTTTTTTTTTAAATAGGGTTTAACTTTGTTTAGTTTTTCTTCTAGTCTTTTCTTGATTGGGTTCTGTTTATACCTCAATTTACAATTGAGGGCAAATTGGTCTTATCATAATTAAAATCAAGATGTGTGGTTAGTATTTAATCAAAATTCCTAAAGAAACTAGGTTTCTGCACCACCTTAATTCAAATTGAATTAGGAAACTCTTGTAAATTAATTGCAAGGGCTGAAATTAATTAATTATTAATTAAATAATAATTATTTTATTGAATAATTATTATCAAAAATCTTATGTGTGCCGCCCCTGCTTAGGTGAGTGGCAGAAAGAATCAATTGGAAGCAGTTTCCTTTGATATTGCTGCCTGCTAGGGAGGCAAACAAATAAAAAAGGAAAATTGCTAATCATCTGCCCATGAGATGAAAAATACCTCATGGACATACATAGCAAGGCCCAAGTCGTCTCCCATACAGAGGAGAGGCCGCCCTCTGCCCTGCAGAGAGATATTTTTCTCTTTCTGCAAGAAGGAGGCAGAGAGCTAAAGTTTGTCAGCAAGAGAAACATCTGTGCACGTGAGAGAGGCATGAGATTTTCAACCTCACACCTCCTCCATATTGTCGACTAACCATAGTGGAGAAATCGTCTAGCCTCCTCCCCTCCCCGGGAGGCGAAATTGCAAACTTGTATTTTGTTCAATTAAGGACAAAATAATAAAATTGATCAATTGAAGAGGTTAGAGACTGCGATTTCTTCCAAGGAGCACACCATGATGATCCTTGAGCTATGTAGATCATCTTGGTAAAATTTCACCTCATTCTGACATCGGAGTAAAAACTTATGCCCGGTTTTCAGTTAAGGACATTTTTGGGAGTGAAACCAAATTCACCATGATAGAAAGCTCGAATTAACTCGGGATTTTTTCCATGATCTTATGGAGATATTCGAAGCTTACTGGAGAAATTTTGGTTAAATTCGAGATCGTTTGCAACTTTTGCATTCTTTTCAATTAAGGACATATGGCTTTCTCACCCCGGTTTAAGCCATTTTCTTAATTAATTATTATTTTCATGATTTGAAGAGCTAAATATGGCTAAGTATGAGTAATTTCGTGGCTTTGATGATCAAGGTCCAAATCATGATGTCAATTGGCCACTACTTAGTTAAAATTAGCTAAATTCAGCACAAAAGAAGCAACAAAGGCTCGCTGCACTGTGATAGGAAGAAGGAAGAATTATCATCAACCACCCAGGAGGCAGATTTCCATCTCCCATCCAAGCAGAGTGGCGCCATAGTCCATGTCTTGTCCTCTCCTCAGCAGTTGGAGGCAATCAAAAGGAGAAGGAAGCTTCATTGCACCTTCCTGGAAGCTGTCATCTGCATAGGAGGAGGATTTTGCCTTTCTCAGCAAGGCAAGCCCATTAAATGCTCAAGCCCATACCGTCCCCTATATAAAGGGAGACCATTCTTAGGTTTGAAGCAGATTCTGATCTCAGACATTTCTTCCGAGAAATCAAAAACCAGCTCCTGCAGCTACAAACTTGCTCCGCGCAAAAAAAAAGCTCCGTGCTTATTTTCTCTTTGGCTCTGCGCCATTTTCACCTTGTTCATCACGAGTTCTTCACTCGTTCTTCATATTTTTCTTGTTTAGATCTTGTCTCAGGACAATCAAACACTTTTTTAGTGTTTTTCTCTTGTTTTAATCTTGTCTCCGGACATACAAACACTGTACACGTGTTCTTCATTCAGAAATAACAGATCAGTTTGTTATTTTTTTTTTCAATTTCAATTGCAATCAAAGCAGATCTCCCAGATCTGATCCAAAAAGAGAAGAGGCCCAGTTATGAGAAGTAGTTCGTGTGGATCCGATGATTTAGATGCTCCGGTGTGACTTTGATCCAGTCCCCACAATCGTTCTGATCTTTTAATCTGCTGCTCCGCGCACCAGATCCAGTTTTTACAACCTCTTTGTCAATTTCAGCAAATTGACTGGCACGCCCTTACGCTGTTATAAAGAATTCTCCGCGAAAACTCTAGCAAGAGATTTTTGGCGCAACAGGTTCTTTTTCTGTGCGTTCTGTTTTTGTGGGTCTGTGTCTTTCCTTCCTTGCTTTGTCCTTGTTGTTCCTTAATCTGTTTTTCCTTTTCGTTGGTCATCATTCTGGTTTGTGTTTTTCCTGTCTTTCGTAGTAAGTTCAGTCAACATGTTTGGTATGAGAAAGGGGTTTTTTCCAAGCAAAGAGGGGTCTTCCAAGAATAATCATGCTGAAAAAGAAGACCGTCTTAAACAAGAAAGCCTCCTTAAAAAACCTGTGAGCTGTGATTTCATTCCCAAAAATGATGAATATTTGGAGTGTTGCTCTAATGACAACAGTAGCGATGAGGAAGATGAAAATGGAGATTTGGAAGATGAGGAAGTTGAAACTGAAGGTAAATCATTGCTATCGTTTATGCAAGAACTAGAATTATTTCAAGAGATGTGTATGGATGAAATGGCTGTTGATTATGAAGAAAATCTGGGATGCAGTGTTTATCCAGAAGGTCCTAAACCATCTTTCCCTATCATATTGAAGAGAGTCATTAACAAATATTTCCCAGGATTTGTGAATAAAAAATCTTGTGGAATTATGGAGTCAAAAGTTAGGAAATTGAAGATCAAATTGCCAAGTTCAGAACAGACATCAATAAGTTTTAAGGGATGCAGAACGAGAATGAATCACTGTGTTGATTCCAAATAATATCGAGGATCAACATCAAGCTCCGAGAGAGGCCTGCAAGAGAGCAAACCGTTAGAAAGAGGCCCCTCTCTGGTGTTTGAGGGGGACCTCCTCCGACGGTCAAGTCAGTGAGGTCCACTTTCAGTGTTGTGAGTGTGGTGGAGTGTGGTGGAGTGTGATATCACATAATGAGCATGGTGAATATCATATGACATAATCAATCTCTTGAGGTAAATGAGCCATACCTTGGCTATTTATAGTACCTTAGAGGCTTGGGTCTTATTTGGCCAGTGGGCCTTGGGCCCAAATCTGATGGTGATCAACAATTGCCCCCCAGTCGTGATGGCGATTATAAAGTGGTCGGACAAGCAACTTGCTTTTTCTGTAGCGCCAAATGAGGCATCCAAGGTGTCCGGAGAGATCCGGGACGTTCGTCGTGTGGGAGTACCGAATGAGATGCCAAGGGTGTCGGTCGACGTTAGGTGCAGGGCCCAAAGCGTGGCATCATGTGCTCTTATGGCATCGTGCGCTCTTATGGCGTCATGTGCTCTCCGCTTTTTTTTTTCAACTTCCTGTCGATGGCGGGCCTTAAAAGGCGTTTGGAGGATAATCGTGGGGTGTGCTACCCTGTCAGTGATGAGCCTTAAGAGGCGTGACGACCTCTTGACTTTCATTCGAAATTTTCCCGAAGAGAACAAGCGGAGCCCTAGGATGTACCTTGGACGAATGTCATTTGATCGATGGATGCTCGATCTAACTGAGTCGTGTGCATCGATCGGTCTTATAGCCCATGAGGTCCTATTGCCGACAATGGATGGTGTCGATCGGTTCCTCCGCCTGACTGGGGGTTTTGTTTCCATTGGTGAATGCTCGTCGGACTTATGATCGAGGATGATCGAAAGGAAGCTCGCATGCATTTTCACAAGTAAATAGATTAGTCAAAGGAATATAAACAATGCTATGGAGCAATAACTTCTAATATGTCAGAGCATATACGATCATCAAAATCAAGTGATGCATGTACGACTAAGTACTAGGCATATACTACCACCATAAAATGATAAAAACATGTAGGCATGCTAGGTCGTGCGACCGAGGGATGCTCGATCGTTCTAATTGCTCGTGTGGGGGATTCCCACTAGGCCGTGCGACCGAGGGATGCTCGATCGTTCTTATTGTTCGTGTGGGGGAGGCCCACTAGGTCGTGCGACCGAGTACAGAGCAAGAATGTCCAACATTTCGAAGATGTTGCGCGCAATGAAGATATGCTTTCCATACATAGCGTTTATCAAAATATCATGATGTATGCGTGGCAATTATCAATTTATCATGCCTATACTATCATAAAAAAAATGATAAAACATGGAAGCATGCTTAAATGATGCTTTTGCATGATCATATTAATTCAATTTATGCATTTTATCAAAGTAAATATGTCATAATATTAGTGCATAATTATCGAGAAAGAATTGGCTGAATCTGACCTCGAAATCGGAAAGAGGACATCCGGAAACCTTAGGAATCAGTTTGGTTTTGCAATGAACCGGTATGGATTGAACCGAACCGGGCGGTCAAAGTTTCGGATATGAACCGGTTCGGCCAGTGGTTCGGTCAAAGTCAACGTGCTGACTAGGTGGCCACGTGGCGCGGTCTGGTTGGCCGAACTTGCTAATTGTACATGCTGACGTGGTCAGATGACGTGGCATGGTGGGTCAGAAGATTATGGCGTGGCGAGATCTGGACGATCCACAGGTGACATGGACGGCCCAGATTCTGCCACGTCAACTGTCAGCGTCAGAGAGAATGTCGCCGCATGTGGCGCGTGAGAGGAGGAGGCCACGCATCGCCGGCGCGTGTAGGTGTGTGGCAGTGCGTCGCTGCTCCTTTGGCCGCCAAACTTCTGTGGCGGCTTCGGCTTGATGCCCCCTGTCCGTCGGTGGTGGCGGTGCAGTGAGGGATGGTCGAATTTTCGTAGATCTGGGCCGGAAGCGATGGAAAGGAGGAGGAGTGATAGTGATGGCGCGTGGGGCGTGTGACGCTCCGTCCGGCGTCGGTTCGCCGTGAAAATTCAACTGGAGTTTCGTCTCGTTGCCCCCTGCACGACGGTGTAGGGGGTGTAGTTTGAAGATGGCCGGAACTGAGCGGATCTGGGCCGACATCCGAGGGAGGGAAAGATACAAATAGCGGCGCGTGAGGCAGTTTCCGGCGAGGTTTCGAGTTGAAATTTTGATAGCAGACTCGTCTCGTTGAGAGGAATCCGATGGTAGTGGTGATTCACCGAGAGGATGGCCGGATTTCGGTGAGATCTCAAACAGACAGACGTCGGAGCTAAAAGTTAACCGGAAAGAGCAAAGCTTTTTTCTTGTTCCCCACAGTCGGCGCCATTGTTGATGCCAAATAATATCGAGGATCAACATCAAGCTCCAAGAGAGGCCTGCAAGAGAGCAAACCGTTAGAAAGAGGCCCCCTCTGGTGTTTGAGGGGGGACCTCCTCCGACGGTCAAGTCAGTGAGGTCCACTTTCAGTGTTGTGAGTGAGGTGGAGTGTGATATCACATAATGAGCATGGTGAATATCATATGACATAATCAATCTCCTGAGGTAAATGAGCCATACCTTGGCTATTTATAGTACCTTAGAGGCTTGGGCCTTATTTTGCCAGTGGGCCTTGGGCCCAAATCTGATGGTGATCAACACACTGAAAGAAGAAAAGTTACATTGGATGAAAATGGAAAATGATCTCCAAGCTTTGAGGGTTAAGAATAAGGAACTTAAGGAAATGGTTTTAAATATGGGGAAGAAAATCATAAGCTGATGAAGAGCAGTATTAGTACCATAGAGCCAGATACTCACATGGATGGCATGGAAGACAGTCAAGAATCTAGTTTAAGCTACAACAAGAAGCAGGATTCAGCTGATAGTAAACCTCATAATGAACTCCACTTCTTCAATTCAGAAAAAATTTGCCTGTCAGATAGGTTTGCTACCTTCTTGCCTCATGATAATGAGAAATTAATATGGATCAGTTTCAAGAAAGAAAGGAGGGTGTTCGTCTACCGTAAGTGTGGGAAACCGGGGCACCCTAAATCCAAATGCAATCTTCCAACAAATGAAGCTTATGGTTTTGGTAACCTTCCCTACAAATTGTATGTGCAAAAAGGAAACCACTACCATGATTCAAGGACCAGTAATCAAACTCCAGGATCATTAGTTGATGTGGGATCGAAATCCCATACAGAGATGGTGGGCAACCAACTCAAAAATCAACCTTCACAAATGGAGAGTAAGGTTTTAGCAATGCATGAGGTAGTTGGACAAACTTCTTTTGACAAAAAACACAAAATGTCAAGAAGTGACAACTACCAGGAGTTTCAACCAGTTTGGGAGAGCTAACTAGCATATCAAGCTCAAGCACCAAGTCAGAAATCTTTCCTGATAAGCTCAAAAATCCATTGACAAAGAATTCAGATGAGGTAGTCGAGTAGTCTACATTTACTTTCAATGCAAATAGCGTGGATTATGTGGTAAGCAATCTCTCCTCAAATCAAACCAAAAGTTGCAGTAGGAGTTATTTGGCAAATGGGAAGAGCAGGAAAATTTGTCTCTTTAAAAACAAGAAAGACAGTTGCAAAAGAGATCTTTTTCTAGCAAAAGAAACTTGTTCAGTTAGGAAGAAGAGTCCAAAGGGAAAGACTTAAAAAGGAAGAACAAAAATCAAGTCCAAAATCTTCAATGTTCAACTTGGGAAAAGGAATGCAAGTTGCAATTTGGGTTCAACTTTTGTTTTAAACTTCCCAGATAAGAAGAGACTCAAGTTTGAAAGGCAATAAAAGCACAGGGTGGTTGAGATGGACTTCTGTTGAGCTAGAGTTTTATGGCTAATTTCTTAATGGATTTTCGATTAAAGGAGTCTATGTTTTCTTTATGGGCTGGCAGCAAGTTTTCATGAGTCCAAGCACAAGTATCCTTTGCTCTCTCTAGATAGCTGTTTTCTCTGATGACTTATGCTTTTGATGTTTTTTTGTCACTTGCTTATTTTATCTCTGCTTGTACTAACCTTTTCATTAATAAGATTATTTGCTTCGGTAAAAAAAAAAGAGTTATGGGTATAATTAAAACTTCATTAATGCAAAACAACATACATGACAGTTGCTAATATACTCCACATAGAGGGAAAATTAACTTGAATTGATGGAATGGAAATAGAATAATAGTGTCAACATGCCTGATGTAAACTGAAATTTGCAGCAGGGCAAGAATAAATCATGGAGACGAAGACAATAAGAAAGGCTTGGGCGGGATCTCTAGACAATCAATGCTTCCTTCCATCATTTCTACCACTTTACTCATTGTTGGCCGGTTTGATGGGTCCGTTTGTATACACCAAAGGCTCACTATAATCATCTTCCTTGCTTTTTCTTGATCATTTCCATCCACAATACCCTGCAATCCTAATTCTTCATCCAACTCCATGTGACTATAAATCCAATGGGGAAAATATATTTCACTTGTATGATCCGCTTCAACATTAATGTTTCTTCTTCCCCCAACCATCTCCAAAATCATCATTCCATAGCTATAAACATCTGCTTTGTGAGACACCCTTCCGAAATTCCTTGAAAATACTTCAGGGGCAATGTATCCCATTGTTCCTCTTGCACCAGTCATTGATATGGCACTTTCTTTGTCAGGACATAACTTAGCGAGGCCAAAATCAGATATCTTGGGACAGAAGTCATCACCTAAGAGAATGTTGTGAGGTTTGATGTCGAAATGTAAAATTCGCGTATTGCAACCTTGATGCAAATATTCTAACCCTCTTGCTATGCCAACTGCAATTTTGTACAGAGTTTCCCAACTCAATTGACTTTGATCTGTTTTGTCCCGAAAGATGAACTTCTCGAGTGATCCATTTGGCACAAACTCGTAGATAAGAACCCTCCGGCAGCCCTCGAAACAAAAGCCTAGAAGAGTGACTACATTAACATGGGAAGTTCTGCTAATGCTTGCTACCTCATTTATAAATTCTTCTCCATTGCTTCCTGATTTGGTCAAAACCTTCACGGCTACTTGTCGTCCATCAAGTAGCTTCCCTTTGTAAACATCACCATAGCCTCCTTTTCCTAATTTATTTTGGAATGAGCTGGTTATGTTCTTGATTTCAGAATACTTGTACCTCTTTGGAGCTAGGGACTCATAGCTCTTTATGAAGGCTTCAATCTTCTTCTCTTCTTCTGATTTTCTATATATTGAGAATAACTTTCTTCTAAAGCAGAATACAAGGATAACGGACACTACTATTCCACCAATGCAGGAAGCTGTATACAATGAGAGGGTAACCCATGATTTATAAAATTTGAATAAAAAAACATTTTTGAAAGATCAAAATATTTAGTAGTTATTATATAGGTTAATTATTACCTGCTGCAACTATAATTGTACGAACGAGATTAGATTTTCCTGCAACATGAAAAACGCAATACAAATGAACAACAACAAAGAAAAGGCCCTTAGCCTTTGATTTCAAATTAACGCATATATCTTGAAAAAGAACGTAAACATGGATTCTTGTAATTAGGTGAGAGACGCCACAAACAAATAAGGATGTGCAGGAGGCGGAAGAGGAAGGCTAGATCAGAGCATTTCTTGAAGGATGAGGGTGTGGTAGTAGGCGGTGTGTCATGGGTGGTTTGTATATATATTCAATGTTTTTGTGTTGTCAAACGAGAAAGTGATCATTAACCTTTTTCAACTGTTGAAGAGAGTTATTTATAGGGTAATCATGATGAAATAACCACTACATGTTCCTAAAAATGTGGGTGATGTAATATGAAAGATCATGGATTGGCTGGGCAGTGTATATGAGATTGTGATGGACTCTTGAATGTAGAAAGGAACGAACATTTACTCTCTACCTATGGAAATGTTGAGAGGTAATATCTCTCAACTGCTTTCTCGTGAGGGATACAAATGAAGTCACATTACAATCGGAATAAATCTCTTTATGCCCAAATATCCATCCAATGAGAAATCGACCCAAACTAAGAAACTACCTTATATGAACTACTACCTACCAAACAAACAAATAAACAAACAAATAAATTAAACTCATATCCGGTGAGACTTTAAAAGTGTGGTTCTGGCAATATGATACACCTATCAGTTGAGCTAACAATTCGGGTGCTCAACTGCCTTCTCTTGGCCTAAACCTCTGAGCCATCTCTCATACATATCTCGAGTGAAATTAACTCGAAACCATATATATTAAATAAAATAAATAATATACTAATAAGCTTGATATCATGAATAAGTAGATGATAAAAAATGATTTCTACAAAGAACATACCAGGAGCACAGTGCCAAGCGTGAGGCCTATCAGGACAAAAACACTTGAAATGGTAAGTGGAGTAATCAAATCCACAGTGGCCACCAGTCCCCTCGCAAATGCTACAGTTACTGGCTATCCAATTCAACACAAACCCTCCATTCAGCCTGTCTTCAACACTTTTCTCTCCCTCATGGGAAGCCACAGGCGCCACAACCGTTCCCTTACAATTCTCTGAAGCATTCTTCAGCAAAGGATCATCATCAGACAGTACCCAAGTTGCATTACTTGCATCTCCACCAGTACAATTAATCTTATACCGGGAAAGTCCCGAGGACAATTGCGAGGTTAAATTGCAATTGTAGAGAAAAATTACTTGTTTTTGGTTTGGGGGGAGAACAAGCCTGTCTTCAGGAATGGATATGTTGTTGATTGAATGGCTGCAAACGGCATTGCTACCGAAAGGAACAGCTGTTGAGACATGAAAAGATTGGGTTTGATAAGAGATATTACTGATGATATAGTCGCCATCAGGCAAGTTAAGAATTGGGTCGGTGTTGTTTCTGCAGAAGATGTTGAATCCAGGGTACCCACATCGAAAGTCCTGCTCTTCATCTTGGAAGAAGAATGGGAACTTTATGCTTTGGCTACCACAACTTTTGGGCACGCTGCAGATTGTGAAGTTTTCATCCACCGAAAGGGATTTTCTTACTGCGATGAAGAAAAGAAGAATATGTATAATCATATTCATTTTCATAATGAGTGATTGAACCAGAGAAGAACAAGAATCAGGTATTGAATATTGAATCTGGTAAAAGAATGCAAAAAGAGGGATCAACTTTCCAGGAATTTTGGTTGTGGACTTACAAGGGAGCATTGACTTGACTTTGAAAAGTATACATAGCATAGGACATAATTTTCTTGGTTTTTAAAGGATTAACTATTCCCAACATACACATGATTCCAGATTAACAAAAAAAGTTCAGATTAAGATTCAATAGTTAGATTAGAAGAACTTTTCCTTAACCGATGTTTCAGAATTATACAATCAATTCAAACCGTAACCTTGTCAAGTAGGAAAAGAATAAAGAAGGTTTAATAATAACAGGCCTTTGTTGGATTGGAATACTTGGGCTTGACCCATAATTCTGTAGTGAGGTTTAGAGGGGCTGTCAAGCAAGAGAGAAGATTCAAAGAATGTATAGTCAAGCCCAATCCAAATCTGGTTTAGCTTTTTTCTTTTTTTTTGGAAGAAAAAAGAAAAAGAGTTAGTACTAGATTATTTATTAAAGCCTAATGTAAAACTTCATTAAATTCATACCATATATGAATAGGGAGATGTACATCAATCTAGCCATATATATAGACCTGGCAATCCATGTTTCGTGTCGTGTTTACATAGGGTATAAACACATATAAGGCATGATACGAACACGATACGATTATTAATCATGTCACGAAATTGATGAGACACGAACATGAGACATGTTCTTAAACGTGTACACGGGACTTGTTTGCACGATTGAGTCGTGTAACAGGTCAAGACACAACACGACACGTTTGACACGATTAAAATTTTCAAATATCTCAATTAACTAAAAGATACATAATTAGAGTTAAAAATGTCTAATTTTAAAGCATAAAGATAAATTATCCACAAATATTAGCAAACTAGCTAACATAAACTTGACTAAATAAGTAGCTAAACAATTCTTTTTTTTTTAGAAATAAATTTTTTGATTAATGAGATTGGGATTACAAACGCACAGGAAGACCCGTACACCGCTACATGTTTAGCTACATTATCGAAACGCTAATCTATGAGCCAACAAATACAATTGAAATCTCATAAAACTCGCTCTTGAATCTAGAAACTAGAAACTATACCTACCTACAAACCAAATAAACAAACAAACAAATTACAAATTAAACTCACATTCTGTGAGAGTTGAACTCAAGATCTCATGGTCTATGTATGCTGGAACTAAGAGTCCAGTAATCTACCACCAGGCCAAATACCCGATGGCTAGCTAAACAATTCTTTAAAAGTCTAAATAAGTTGTTTTGCATAATTTGAATTTGAACAGTAGAGGTGAATAATTTCCATGCACACTTGACTTGCCTTCACCTTGAGCTCCTTTGATCTAGCATTAACAAAAAAGATATATTAATTAGTAAAACAATAGTGCTTGTATATATAACTAATTAGTGCTATTCACATATTAGAAAATTGGCTCCAGCAGAATGTTTTTAAATTCAATGTTATATAAAAATGGAAAACAATACTTAACCATAACTAGGGTTAGGAAAGGGAAAGAAGAAAAGAAAATACAAAAATAGGATCAAGGAATTGGGTATATTAGATTTTAGGGTTTTAATTAGGTGTGTCTAACGTGTCGTGTAACATGTCTTCGTGTAATCATGTTAACCCGTTAACTAAAGCGTGTCACTTGTATCTTAAACGTGTTAATCGTGTCTTTGACAAGAAACACGATAATCATAATCATGTTCGACACGTTTCCGACACGAGATACAATAAGTCAAACACAAAAACAGCTAAACATATCTCATGTCGTGGCTTGGCGTGTCATGACCCGAATATATATATAAATTTATATATATGTAATGTGTTATTGTTAACTTTAATGGGAAAAAATGAAAAATTGAATATGGTCTTGACTCTTGATGAATGTTTTGAGACACATTGGAATCATTGATAATCATTTAGAAATATTGATAATCATACTAATTACTATGTGGGGCAGTTTTAAAGAGAAAACAAATTATGATAACACTATCTTCTAATTCTTAGACAAAGATTTGTATTGCACTAAAAAACTTAATCTTAAAATATGAGGAATTGATAGTTGAACCTGAATATGTGGTTCAACTGGTATGTGCATGCATTCCAAAACCATATAATCTCAAGTTAAGTCTCATTGCATAAACAAATTCATTTTTATGATACTCGTTCATGTGTGGAGTGTATTCTGTATTATGGAAGTAAGATGGCTGCAGAATATTTTGCTATATATTGATGGTGGCAAAGTGGTCAGGTCGGGCCCTAGTAGACTGATTATTTGGACTCCCCCCTACTGGTGTATTTTTGCTCAATACCGATGGTTCACGGAGGTTTGTGGATGGGCATGCAGCAGTAGGTGGTTTAATTCGAGATCCGAATGGTCTATGGGTGACAAGGTTTATGATTAACATTGGTTGCACAAGAAGTCTTGAAGCAGAACTTTGGGGTATTTGAAAGAGGCTACTCTTGGCAAAGGTTCAAAATTTAGAAAAACTAATAGTTGAACTTGATGCAATGGTCGTTGTTCAGTTCCTTCAAATAGTGTGAATGATTCACATCATTGTCATACTCTTATTAGTGATTGTATGGAGTTGCTAAAAGGGAGTTGGGTTGTTGAGGTTAGACATATTTGCCGAGAAGGAAATCGTTGTCTGGATGGTCTCGCGGATTTGGCTCATTCTTCGCCCCAAGGTACTAGTTTTTATGAAGAACCACCAGATCTTATTCAACCTCTCCTTGAGGCGGATAGAGAGGGTATTAGCGTGCTAGAATTTAGCACTGGTTGTTAGTTTTCTTTGGTTAATTTGATGTTCTTTTGTAGTAAAAAATAAATTGCATGTAGTATTTTTTTTTGTTAACGCGTGTGGTATTTGTTAATTTGTTATTTTTATAAAGGTAATTTAAGTTGTGTTTATAATTTATGATTTTTAATTGAATGTTTGGACATATAGAGATATGTGATTATAGTAAGATTTTTTTTATTATTATAATATCATCTTAAAAGAAAATTGATAGTTTAATACCAAATCAAATCAACCTACTAATTGATTGAAAAAATTAAAGAATGAAAACAGAAACGAATTCTTTTGAACCACACTATAAAATTTTGATAATCTTCTTATGAAATTTTGGTAATCACCCCCCAAAATTTTGGTAATCACACTGGAATTTTAATACCTCCTAATGAAATTCTGATAACCTCTTTATGAAATTTTGTTAACATCTCTATGAAATTTTAATAACCACACTATAATATGTTGTAACCTCCATATGAAATTTTGATAACCACACTGTGAAATTTTGATAACCTCACTGTGATTTGATAACCATACCATGAAATTTTGATAACCTCGCTTTAAAATTTTGATAACTTGATTATAATTTTTGATAACCTTCCTATGAAATTCTGATAACCACTCTATGAGACTTTGAAACCTCATGAAATTTCTATAACCACACTATAAAATTTTGATAACATCCCTATTAAATCTTGATAATCTACTTATGTAATTGAGATTTTTATAACCTTCCTATGAAATTTGAGTAACCACACACTATGAAATTTTGATAACTTCCTTATGAAATTTTAGTAAACTCTTTATGAAATTGCGATAACCTCGCTATGAAATTCTGATTATCTCTTTGATAACCCTATGAAATTTTGATAATTACACTATGAAGTTTTGATAACCTTCCTATGAAATTCTGATAACCTGATCCTATGAAATTTTGATAACCACTCTATGAAATTTTGATAACCTTCCTATGAAATTTTGGTAACCATACTATGAAATTTTGATAACTTCCATATGAAATTTTTATAATCTTCATATGAGATTTTGGTAACCGCACCATGAAATTTTGATAACCTCCATATGATTTTAGTAACCACACTATGAAATTTTGATAACCTCATTATGAAATTATAATAGCCTCCTTACGAAATTTTGATAACCACACAGAGACAACAAATTCAAAATCAAAATCAAAATCATATGATCACTTACTCACTCTTCTAACTCAGCAATCCATTTTCTTTGGCTAAACCTCAACAAAAAATTGATTGATTCGATTAACCCGAAACCAAAACCCCATAAAATAGCTCTTATAAATATATTTCAAGAATTCAAACAAAAAAATCGAGAAAGTCATTATCTTTAAATTTAGCTTAGCATTTTAGATTTTTTTTTGTTTTTTTTACAATTTAATTCTTCTAACAATTTCTAAAAAAAATAGAATTTATATATTAGATTTAATTAAATTAAAAATAGAGTTTTTAGTAGAGTAAAATTGTAAAACCTAAAATAATAATTGATATTAAAAATAGTAAGAAATAACCTAAAACATAGTTAAGTTAAAGCCCAAATAATAAAAAAGTCCGATTCTCTAATGGATGGCTTTCTAAGAATATTATTAAAAGATAAGGGTATCATCGTTAATTTAAAACTTTTTCAACATTCGTAATGTTATATATAGTATAGATATAGATAATAATAACTGGGAGGGAGTTTTTTTTTTTTAGAGGGTATGATATTCAGATCTTATTATAATCATAAGATAAAACTGTTTATATATCCAAACATGCAAATGAGAAATGACTAAACAATAAACTATGATACTAACTATCATAATAACAAATAAATAAGTCAACACAAAGTTGGACAAAAGCCACATATAATGGAACTTGAATCTAGCTATAGTACAGCTTGCGGTACAGGCACAGTACACCTACCAACAACTCGAGACTGGGGAATTTTATTTAATAAAGAGATAGCAACAACTTGAACAGAATAAATAGAAAAGAAAAGGAGGCATTCATCATAGTAATACTTATATTTTGCAAGTAAATAATACTGAGAGGAGAGTTGCAGAGCACTCAAATGGTTGGTTTGAAAGTTGCATAATTAAGGATAGCAGGATCCTGTTCCAGTTTGGCTATTTCTTCCTCTGTCAAAGTTAGCCATACCTCTATTCCCTCACCATCATTAGAATCCAATAAAATGACGTACCGATTCTCCCTGCAAGGAATTGCAAACCAAATGGGTTTTCCCCATCCAAAATCATTTTCATACAAGGGTAATCCACTAATCCACAAAAAGTAGATAAATGAAGCACCCAATTGTTTCCGAATTTTTGGCCTTGGTGTCTCATTATATCGAGACATTCACCATCTGCAATAAGCATTTTAATATAATCACCATCAACCTTTCTCAGACATTCTCGAATATTTGCTGATAAACTGCTCATATTAATCTTGGATTTTTCCATTGGTGATTTCACCATCTCTGCATGAGTAACATTTCCAATGCATTGTTGTGGGAGTGGTGGATTCGTTCTGTTCCTCAGATTCAAAACCATGGTTGCCACACTAGGGAGTTTTCCATCTTCTTTTCCAACTATATCTATCATTGCGGCCCAAATGAGAGCCATAATCGCCTCAAAGCGCGATGATTCATTTCCAATCTCCTTTTTCAGATGTGTTATCTTACTACCCTCAAACACAAACCTCTTTGTAACCAGTTTGGTTTTAGGAACCTGATCATTAATATATCCTTTTTCCTTGACCAAGTGCAAAGAATTTGAGAAATCTTCTGGAGTGAAGAGAGTGGTAGAATCGTATGTTATACTAACAGGATCAATACGATTGGCACCGGAACCGGATGCAACCGCAGCCCAGCTGTTAAGAAAGGTGGTTGCAGCTGATGCATCGGCTATAACATGGTTAATACAAACACCGATAGCCATGTGTTGAGCATATTAGATTTGGGCCCAAAGCCCATTAGCCAATGGAGGCCCAGGCCTCATACAAGGTATATATATAGCCAAGGTATGCCTCATAAACTCAGAACATAATATATGAGGAGAGAGCACAAGCTCACATAGAGGCTGAGACTCTCTAACTCTCACTACACAAGAGGACCCCTTACTGACTTGACCGTCGGAGGAGGTCCCTTTGGCATCCCCGGGGGACCCCTTCTAACGGTTTGCTCTCTTGCAGGCATCTCGGAGCTCGATGTTGAAGCCTCGACATTATTTGGCATCAACAATGGCGCCGACTGTGGGGAACGAGCAAAAAGTCTAGCTCTTTCCCGGTTAAGTTTAAATATATAGCTCCAAAAGAGAGTCTGTCTGAGATCTCGCCGCAATCCGCCCATCCTCTCGGTGAACCACCACCACCATCGGATTCCTCTCGACGAGATGAGTCTGCTGTCAAAATTTCAGCCTGAACTCTCGCCAGAAACTGCCTCATGCGCCTAACACGCACCGCTAGATCTATCTTTCTCTCCCTCGGTTGCCAGTCAGATCTACGCAAATCCGGCAACCACCTAGCTGCACTGCCGCTACCATCACCTCGGGGGCAACGAGAAGAAGCTACACTGAAATTTCACGGCAAACGGACGTCGGACGGAGTGCCACGCGCCGCCACCGCCACTCCTCTTTCTTTCCGTGACTTCCAGGCCAGATCTGTGCAAATTCGGCCATTAGCTTGTGTCGCAACGCGCGGGTCCGAGGGGACCCGCGACCCACGACTTTGGGGAATTTTCCTACTGGAATCTATCTTTGGAGTCGCCACTAATCTTTTTTAACCTAGGTGTGATTAGCCACCTATCAGATTATTAAGTTTAATGTTAACCTAAGCTTGACAAAGGTAACACTGAACTTAATAAACGGTCTTCTAATCAGAAGTCTAAAGGTTCGGGAGTCAGGTACGCGTGGGGAAGGATTAGCACCCCCACGACGCCCGTCAAAATGACGGCACTGACTAGTCTAGGATTAACTATGGTTTTCTATCATTGGTTGTCATTCTTAATGCTTTATGCCAAATCTTAAGATTCTTAATGACTCTTAGTTATGTTAACCCATTGTCTCACTATGGATTGCTAACTTGATTACTCCGAATTAAGCCAATTTCACTTATTATTACTTTTTACTTTTTAACTTAATTAACCTTACTGCTGATTACCCTTGCTTTTACTTCTTTTAGCTTAATTACTCTAATATTCTGATTACTCTTTCTTTTACTTCTGATTACTCTTTCTTCTACTTCTGATTACTTTTTCTTCTGCCTCTGATTACTCTTTCTTCTGCTTTCGATTACTCTTCCTTTTACTCCTGATTACTCTTTCTTTTACTCCTGATTACTCTTTCTTTTACTTCTGATTACTCTTTCTCTTACTGCTTAGCTTGATTACCCAGAATCAAACTGTTTTCTTCTTCTCTTGCTCTTTAGTTTAATTACCTGGAATTAAGCTCTTTTCTTCTTCTTTTACTTTTTAGTTTAATTACCCAGAATTAAACTAACATCTTCTTCTTTTACTATTTAGTTTAATTCCCTAAAATTAAACTAATCTCTTCTTCTTGTGCTACTCAGTTTAATTACCTAGAATTAAACTAATCTCTTCTTCTTGTGCTACTCAGTTTAATTACCTAGAATTAAACTAATCTCTTCTTCTTTTGCTACTCAGTTTAATTACCTAGAATTAAACTAATCTATTCTTCTTTTGCTACTTAGTTTAATTACCTAGAATTAAACTAATCTCCTCTTCTTTAGCTACTTAGTTTAATTACCTAGAATTAAACTAATATCCTCTTCTTTAGCTACTTAGTTTAATTACGTAGAATTAAACTAATCTCTTCTTCTTTTGCAACTTAGTTTAATTACCTAGAATTAAACTAATCTCTTCTTCTTTTACTACTTAGTTTAATTACCTAGAATTAAACTAATCTCCTCTTCTTTTGCTACTTAGTTTAATTACCTAGAATTAAAATATTCTCCTCTTCTTTAGCTACTTAGTTTAATTACCTAGAATTAAACTAATCTCCTCTTCTTTAGCTACTTAGTTTAATTACCTAGAATTAAACTAATCTCTTCTTCTTTTGCTACTTAGTTTAATTACCTAGAATTAAACTAATCTCTTCTTCTTTTGCAACTTAGTTTAATTACCTAGAATTAAACTAATCTCTTCTTCTTTTGCAACTTAGTTTAATTACCTAGAATTAAACTAATCTCTTCTTCTTTTGCAACTTAGTTTAATTACCTAGAATTAAACTAATCTCTTCTTCTTTTGCTACTTAGTTTAATTACCTAGAATTAAACTAATCTCCTCTTCTTTAGCTACTTAGTTTAATTACCTAGAATTAAACTAATCTCCTCTTCTTTAGCTACTTAGTTTAATTACCTAGAATTAAACTAATCTCTTCTTCTTGTGCTACTCAGTTTAGTTACCTAGAATTAAACTAATCTCTTCTTCTTTTGCAACTGAGTTTAATTACCTAGAATTAAACTAATCTCTTCTTCTTTTGCTACTTAGTTTAATTACCTAGAATTAAACTAATCTCTTCTTCTTTTGCAACTTAGTTTAATTACCTAGAATTAAACTAATCTCTTCTTCTTTTGCAACTTAGTTTAATTACCTAGAATTAAACTAATATCCTCTTCTTTTACTACTTAGTTTAATTACCTAGAATTAAACTGATTATTGTTTACTCCTTCTTTCACTATTTAGTTTAATTACTCTGAATTAAACTAACTACTGATTACTTTTTCTCTACTTGTTTTTAGCTTAATTACTCTGAATTAAACTAAATACTGATCCCCATCTTTTTTGCTTCTTAACTTAATTACTCTGAATTAAACTAACTACTGACTTTACTTATTCGCTGATTTTTGTCTTGATGCATGGATGCACGTGATGCATCTATACCAGTTGATAAAGATCTTTTCCGTGTGGTTATACGAGAAACATTAATTGGGCGCCTTCCACTTGATTGGTAAGACCCCATTTAGATGTCTCAAGCCTAGGAAACTCGGATTGAAACGGACACATACTGTTTAAATTTCAACCGATTATTCCATCCTCGGAATCAAATTGTTTTATTCCAAATGAATATGGCATTTAATCAGCAATTTAAGGAAATATAAATATGGATGTATATGGTAAAATTAGTCCACCTTTTTTTTTTCTTCCTCTTTTAATTTTTATGACTTATTGATAGCTTAAACTTAGACTACTTAAGTTAATTAGTGGAACTAAGCCTTAAACTAAATCAAGCCCAAATGCAAGGGAAAATTAAAAGCCCAAATGAGAGGAAATTAAAAAAAACCAAGTATGCAAATGAAGTTAAAATTCCAAGTGATACTACCCAATCATGGTGGGCCAAACGGGCCGGGTTGGGCGAGTTGGGTCCAGCGGGTCGGGTCATCTATAAGTATAAGAGCAACTTCTTCTTCTCTTCTTCAAACCATCTGAAACCCTAGCCGCCTAGGTCCTTCTATCGGATTTTGTTGCCACCGTCGGAACTCCAAATGCCGCCATGCCAGACTTCAACCGGAGCTCCAATGGAGCTCAAAACCCCGAGACTTCTTCCTCATTCTCTCCCTCATACCAAATATGCCCTTACTTTCCAAAGCTCAAGCCTTTAAAGTCCCGACCTAAGAACGACCCAACGCCCTTCCTTCACCGTCGATCTCGAGATACAACCGTCCAATGGCCTCAGATTTCTACTATGTTGTTCACCGCTTCCTTCTCCTTCGAATGTCTCCACTTAATCTTCGATCGGAGCTCATATTCGTCGGGAATCCTACCATACCCGAGAGTCGCCGCCGGGATAACTTCTCTCCAGTATATATTCACCTCCCTTATTCTCCTCTTCCTAGTGCCTATCTTATCGACAGAGGAACCCTCCTCTTCGAAGCTCCTCAATTCCCATCTATGAACCCTCGTTCTTAATGTTTTTAGTGAGGGAGAAATTCTCAGAGAGGGTATTTTTTTTCTAGAGTCTATCCGTGTGTGAGCTGTTCTTAGTGTCTATCTTGAGAGAGAGTAGACCGTGTGAAGTGAGGGTGAGAATGAAATCAGAGTGTTTCCTGTGTTTTCTATTCAAGAGAGTCTGTGTGTAAAAAATGTCAAAAAATCCCCCCTTTTCTGTGTGTGATAATCCCTTTTTATATTCATTTTTTCCTTTCAAGGTTCCTTCTGATCCGTTGTTTTTTAGTGGTGCAGGTGAGAAATCCGGATAAGAATGGAGCTGAATGAATGAGCTGGAGGCTTGTACTCAACAGGTGAGTCATCTTCTTTGGTGACCTATTTCTCTTTTGGTCCTTTTCTATCTTGCTTACTTTCGCTTTAGTCATCCTTTGATTTCATTTTGACCCTCTTTTCCTGTTTTCTTTGCAAGTTGATGATGCTGAGCTGGCAGGATGAGTGAGCTGGCAGGTAACTTTCCTTCTCCTTGGTTGTAGTTAGAATTTGGGATTGGAATTTTGTGTGCTATGAACATAAGACTTTAAGGGTGCATGCTTAATCTTACAATGGATGCTGCAATGATTAATGAGAAGATGACTAAAATGCCTTGTTGAAATTGATCTGTCTTGCTTGTTTTCCTCTATGAATTGCTTTGTCTAATTTCCTGCCTGGAAATGGGTTTCTTTGTTGCTCAATATCATGAACAAATTCTGAATGCTTGTTCGAATGCCACTGCTTTTTGCAAATGACCATGTACTGTTTCTGCCTCTTGTGAACTGGCTGAATTTGGGCATTGTTGGATTGGGTTGAGTTCCTTGCTGGTTTTGAGTGCAACAAGCCTATACGGGTCTCTGTTTTTGTCGTTTAGCTTGTGGTGGCACTTTTGATGGTCTCTCTTTTGTGCATGTGTGGCCATGTAGTGGGACTGATGATGTGCGAGCTATACTTGCAATATGATGCGCTGATCAAAAAAATGCTCTATTTTGTGTCTTCACTGTGTGTTCCTGAAAATGCATTCTACATAATGTATGTGACTGGGGAATGGTATGTAGCAGTATGCTTGTTGTTATTGTGATGGTTAACTGTTAGAGCTACCTATTGATGCCTGCCAATAATGCTAATGCCATCTAAGTCCTAGAATGCCATTTGAAAACTAATGATTAATAAGCTCTAAAAGGCTAAATGCAAAATCTGTTATGTAAAAGGTCACTTTGTTAATGTTGCCATGCTTGTGAACCTGTTTATGAACTAAATGAAATATGGCATATCTTCTAAAAATGCAAACTGTCTCTACTTTAATCTCCACGCAATCTGTGTCCTTTGATCCCATTTGTTGCTGAGTTGCTCTGCTTCTGAATAAGAACTACCCTGTTTTCAGAGTTATCTTCTGCCCATTTTTGAAAATTTCTTGCTGCCTTGCCATTTCGGTCCCTATTTGCTTGCTGAATTGCCCCATTTGATCCTCATGATTCTGCTTTGTTTATCTTTCTCTAACTTCATAACTGTGAAGTTCCAATTTCAATGCTGACGCTTATGTCACCACTATGATCCTTGCTGCTTTGGTTTCTTCCAGGTTGTGAACTTTGAAGGACTATTTCACGTTTCAAGGAAAGCTTGAATTTTGAGAAGTGGTTGGATGACACGAAACAGCCATGGAAAGCCTTGAAGTATCAAGAAAAATGGGAAATTTTGCTGTATATTCTCTATTTGTAATGGCATAAGGGAAGTAGGACTGTAAAGTGAATGCCAAGGAAATTCTTCTAATGCATTTTCCGATTTTAACCATTTTAGCATATCTTCTAAAATTTTGGACATGTCTTGACACACGTGGTCCAAAGCAGAAGCCCACTGGCAAGCAAAGTTAGTCTAATGTTGGTGGCCCAAAGGAATGAGATCAAACAATTTAAGGTGGTGATAAGGCCCTTGATCAATCCAGAGTTGAAAGTAAATAATTAACAAGGAGGACTTGACACAATTTAGAAAATGTAGTTCCGTGTTAAAAAACTTGCATAAAGATGCAATGTAAAAGCTATCAATAAAATTAAATTAATCAATAAAAATAAGGGAACAGAATATGCAAAAATGTAATCTAATAAATTAAAGAGAACATTTTTTTGGTTTTTTTTTTCAAGCTTTGGATACTAAAATGAGAACCAAATACTAATTAGAAAAGACTCACTAATTTAAACTATCCTACTAAAATTGCTGAAATGAACTATCAATTAGGAAAATGACCAAAATGCCCCTAATACAAAAATTAAGAAACGATTTGAACTTAATTTAAAGGATACTGGCTAAAAATGGGTGTCTACAGCTTGTCACACCGCCACCTCCAACCGCTTGGGGGCACCAACACGAAGCCACTGTAGAAATTTCGCGGCAAAAGGAGGTGGCACGCGCCGACACGCGCCGGCAACTCTCTCCACGCGCCAGAACTGCCTCCTGAGCGACAGTGCCACATGGCGTCATCCTGTTGATCCGCGTCAGCATCCGCGTCAGCCGTTGGACCGTTGAGATCGTGCCACGTTAGCAGAAAGCCACGTCAGCATGATACGTCGGCAACCCGCGTCAGCGTATCCGGCGAATCGGAGCGTGCCACGCGGCCAGCCAGCAGGCCGGTTTGGCCGTGCGCCCGAACCGGTCTAAACCCGAAAATTCAACAGGCCGGTTCGGTTTGTTTCGAACCGGTTTCTTGAAATTTTAGATCGATTCCTAAGGTTTTCAGGCGTGCTCTTTCCAATTTTGGGGTCAGATTTAGCCAGTTCCTTCTCGATAATGGTGCACCAATACTATGTCATATTTGTACCATTATGATATATATATATATATATATATATATAATAAAATCATGCAAGAGCATTGTTATGCATGTCTATGCCTTTTATCATTTTTGGTGGTAGTATGGGCCTAAGAATGGCCACGCAAAGCATCATGCTATTTCATTAGCGTTATGTGTGGAAAGCAAGAACAACCGAGCATCCCTTGGTTACACGACCTAGTGGGCATCCCCCACTTGTGCAATAAGAAAATCGAGCATCCCTCGATCACACGACCTAGTGGGCATCCCCCACTCGTGCAATAAGAAAACCGAGCATCCCTTGGTCGCACGACCCAATGGGCATCCCCCACTCATGAAATAAGAAAATCCAGCATCCCTCGGTCACACGAACCAATGGGCATCCCCCACTCGTGCAAAAAGAAAAACGAGCATCCCACGGTCGTACAACCTAAAATGGGCACCCTCCTAAAGGCATACAGCCTACATCAAAGTTAAGCTCCTATGAAAGTTGAGCTAAAGGTTCATATACGAGCCGAAGTGGACATACGTTACTGTCCCCTTAGCAGATACACGATTTGTCTTTCACTATAAAATTGAAACGCCATAAGCCATAAGAGCATGCCCTGACCCTTCAAAGGGTGGGCAAAACGCGTTATAAAAAAGCCTTAAAAAAACAAACGGCGTACGATAAAGCCCAAAAGAGGCACCTCCTACCAAACAGGGCGTACGACCAGATCTTCTAAAAGATCATACAATTCCCACCAAGGGAAAGCTATACTAAGACAACGATGGACTCACGTTCGAATTCCATAAGAGAATCAACGATCGAGACCACAAAATACAAGCCTTGGACAAAGCAACAAGGCGTACGATAAAGTCTCAAAAAGACTACCCTGCTAAGTGGGGCGTACGACCGGATCTTCTCAAATATCACAATACATCCATAAAGGAAAAGCTCCACCAAGGCACCGATGGACTCACGTTCGAATTTCATAAGATAATCAACGATCGAGACCACAAAATGTAACTCGTGGGAACAAAACCCAACGCACAGCCTCTCAAAAAGAGCGGATGCAAAAAAATACGAGTGCAATAAAGTCGCCCGACCTGTTTGAAAATTAACATGTCGCACGCGCAAAAGCAATAGTGAGCAAAATATCCCAAGTCATAGGAAACCATACAAAAAAAAAAGTGCAGAAAGCTCAATGATCCTAAGGCGTAGAACGCTCCAAAAGTTCACGAACTGGTAGTGCCCCCTCCAAGCTCTTGAGGTGGTAGTACGCTCTCAAGGATCGCAAAGAGGTAGTACGCTTCCAACGACCGCGAAGCGGTAGTACGCTCCCAAAGATCGCGAAGAGGTAGTACGCTCTCGAGGTGGTAGTATGCTCCCAAAGAGCGCGAAGCGGTAGTACGCTCCCAAAGCTCACGAATTGATAGAACGCCTCCTCCAAGCTCTCGAGGTGGTAGTACGCTCTCAAGGATCGCAAAGAGGTAGTACGCTCCCAGAGAGAGCGAAGCGGTAGTACGCTCCCAAAGATCGCGAAGAGGTAGTACGCTCTCGAAGACAAAAATGCGTAGAACGCTTGGAGACCCCAAAGTGTAAAACTGCCTAGGTATCGCAAAGTATGGAACACTCGAATATCCCGAAAGTCGTAGAACGCTCTCACAAGATCACGAAAGAGATGATCGTTCGAAGATCGCCAAAAAAAAAGGAAGGAGGAGGAAGAAGAATTATTTTCATTGAAGGTGGTAGACCACGAGAAGACGAGTCACCATAAAAAAAAAAATTAGGAGAATGCTCACCATCAAATGCGGTAGAATGCTCACCATCAGAAGTGGGAGTGCACCCACCATCGGAAGCAGGAGCACACCCCCCAGCCGAAGTGGCAGCGCGCCCACCATTAAACGTGGTAGATCTCCAAATGAAGGTCACTCACCACGGAAGGCGGGAGACCACCAAGCGATGACCGCTCACCACATGGTAGACCTCCACTCGGGGGGGCAAGCTCAAGACCACTTAGGAAGAGCAAACATGGGAAAAACCAACTCCTCAACAAGGACGCCCGCCCGCCCGCCCACATGATACTCGGAGGCAGGCCGTTCGTCCGGTCACTTTATAACCACCCTCACGGCTGGGGGGCAATTGTTGATCATATTAGATTTGGGCCCAAAGCCCACTAGCCAATGGAGGCCCAGGCCTCATACAAGGTATATATATAGCCAAGGTATGACTCATAAACTCAGAACATAATATATGAGGAGAGAGCACAAGCTCACATAGAGGCTGAGACTCTCTAACTCTCACTACACAAGAGGACCCCTTACTGACTTGACCGTCGGAGGAGGTCCCTCTGGCATCCCTGGGGGACCCCTTCTAACGGTTTGCTCTCTTGCAGGCATCTCGGAACTCGATGTTGAAGCCTCGACATTATTTGGCATCAACACCTTGCCACCGCAAGCGAAGTAGTTCACCTGAACAGCTACCATAACCCTAGCACTTGGTTCAACGGGTTTAAATATATTCTCATATGGATCAAACGGCAATAATTGTTGCAGACGACTAATTTCTGGCTCTTGAAGGACAGAGGACATGTCAGACTCCAACTCAGCTTCCATGTAGATTGCACCCTCATCGTTACAGTCAATAGTAAAGCAATCCTTGATTCTACCGGCAAATGGATAGAAGTAAGTTAATGTTTCTGAAAGGGAGTGTTTGAGTTGAGCTGATCTTTTTATAGGGTTTTCATTGGGAGACGAATAGAAGGAAAGGAGAGGGATGTAAGTAGGAAAAAACAGTTGTAATTGATCGCAAAGACAAAGTTTATAGCTTCTTTTGTGGATTGGGGTTGGAAATAAAGGTTTGATGGTTTCAGTCGACACAACTTTTACTTCCATTCCAACTTATGTAATGACCAAGAAAGAATACTTGAAATTCGAAATCTCGAATACCTTCTCTCACTCTTTGGCTTCTAATAATAATTAGAGTGGTTCACCTTATATGTATATATATATTATAGTTAATAAATATGCATTAATCATTGACTTTTATTTATAAAATTTATATAGGGAAAAAGCGTATTTAATTACTTACTATATATATATAGGCTTAATGTCCAAAGTCCCCCCTTGAAGTATCATAAAAAGGACACTTTGCCTTTTAAATCTTTTTTTTCCAACTTTGCCACTTGAATTATGAAAAAGGGACATTTTGCCCCATGCCGTGACAAAATTTAGTCACATGCGTGCACGTTACTGACGAGTCTGTTAATTTGAGGTTGTATATTGACATGGAATTTCCGCGCCAATTAAAAGTGGGCCCCACATCAACCTTTTTTACCCTCCAGAAATTGATAAAAATCCAGTTGGGCCCATTTTTTGGCTGACGTGGAATTTCCACGTCAGCAAAAAAACCTCGAGATAACAGACATGTTAGTCACATGCATGCACGTGACTGAATTCTGTTACGGCAGGGGGCAAAGTGTCCTTTTTTTCATAATTCAGGGGGTAAAGTTGAATAAAAAAAAAGATTATGGGGTAAAGTGTCATTTTTGTGATGCTTTAGGAAAAGGATTTTGGACATTAAGCCATAAAACAATTACATTAACAATTACATTAAGTAATTTATATATGTTTCTAAATTGAAAAAAAGTACTGTATACTATCACATCCCTAGCAAGCAACAGGTTGAAATAATAAACAATTTGTCACATGTTTCATGAAAAGTATTGGAAAAATATACATGTTTTTTTTTTTGATAATAGGAAAAATATACATGTTGAGTAGGTATATGATGCAACAGGATAGGATAATAAAAAATTGTCACATGATACATGAAAAGCTAGTATTGGAAAAATATATATATGTTGAGTAGGTATATATATATATCTTGTGGATGTGGATATATATGGGGTGACTTTTGATTTGCCCCCGGCCCCAAATTGTCACATGATACATGAAAAGCTAGTATTGGAAAAATATATATATGTTGAGTAGGTATATATATATATCTTGTGGATGTGGATATATATGGGGTGACTTTTGATTTGCCCCCGGCCCCCTAATAACATGTGTAATTAACAATTAACAAAACTTGTATGATGTGTTGCATACAATACAAATACAAAAAATATATAAAGTTGGTAGTGAATTTACTGTTTAGCCGATCCCACATTGATTTGGATTCTTCACCTTCATCTTTGCATTTAATTTTTTTAATTTTATTTTTCTGTTATTTTACTTCTAATGACGTGGCCCTTTTTTTATTAGACACATGTCACCGTTAAGGAGTTACGCGTAAGCAAACACATATAGTTTTTCCATCCAAAATAGGCCTTAATTGATAGATCTCTTATAGTTTTAAGCCCAATTAGATTTTTTTTGCCAGAAAGCCTAATTAGATTCTCTCTTAAGCTTGATTTGAACATTTCACCAAACTTTTGAGTACTCAACTCGACACCACCCAATGAGATTGACTTCAAATTACAAAGATCTCCTGATAATTTAGGAATTCCTCCTTTAAGTTTATTCCCTGATATGTTAAGAGTACTGATGGTAGAAATCATTTTTAACATGTGTTGTGCCACGTGTCCTTTTTTACACATGGCGTGCTATGTGTCATTTTTTGTTCATGTGATATGTCATGTCGGATGCCGTGACGGATCCGTTTTGTCCTATCGGACTGAGGGTGTAACATGGCACAAAAATAAAACTTTAGGGTGCATTTTGATCAAATAAAGAAGTTGGGTGTAAAATGGCTTTTATGCCATTAAGATTCAATAGTTACTTTCTAAGTTGGCATTAAGATTCGGACTCTTCATGCACCCTAGGTTCGAATCCACTTGATCACAGTCTCCCATTTGGTACGCGATATGTAAATTCCGAAATATCCGCAGATGAAAGTCCAATGAATCCGTAAATCCCAAGTTGTGACTTTTTTTAACCAAAAAAATTAGTTACTTTCTAAAAAAAATAATCAATAGTTACAAGAACCTTAACTGATTCAGAATATATATATACTAAATATTATTTGAAAGACCTAGGGAATTTACCAAAGGCCCCTTTTGAGAATTGATGAGGAGCCTCCATTTGAACTTTTTTTGTCCTTTTCTGTCTTTTCTCACTTGCCAAATTACTAAGAAGACCCTAGATTAGTTTCTTACCCTTGAGCCCTTTTTTGTAATTATCCTTTCCTTTCACATAAATGTTATAATAAATCCTATTCCCCCCTTAATTATCTAGAATTGTAACCTTTTTCAGGTCTTTCATGTCCATATGAAGAAAAGAGTAAACTTAGTTTAAATTTGAAGCTATTGCACCTGTCCATGTACAAACTAATATTTACTTTTTATTACCAACTTTAGGGCATATGCTCAATGTTAATAGTATAGACTTTTAAAGATGCAACACAAAATACTAATAAAATTACAAATTTTTGAAACGAAATCCTTTCTGCATTCAAACAAAACAATAATAAAAAAATCTATAACAAAGAATGTCCGACGCGACAGCTTGGGCTGATCAACTTGTTATAATTAAACCGTAACCTTGTCAAGTTTTCTTGGCCAACTAGTGTAAAACCTTGTCAAGTTTTGTTTAGTGGCCCCCTGAAATAGGAAAAGGATTAAAGGACTAATAATAACAGGCCTTTGTTCGATTGGAATACTTGGGCTTGACCCATAATTCTTTAGTGAGGTTTAGAAGGGCTGTCAAGCAAGAGAGAAGATTCAAAGAATGTATAGTCATGCTCAATCCACAATCTGTTGTAGATTTTTTTTGGAAGAAAAAGGAAAAAGAGTTACTAGATTATTAAAGCCTAATGTAAAACTTCATGAAATTCATACCATATATGAATAGGGAGATGTACATCAATCTAGTCATGTGGTTTATCAATTTTTTCTTTTAATCTTCTTTTTCATTTTTCTTTTCCCCGTTTCTTTTTTTTTTCCTCTGTCTTTTCGTCTTTCTTCTTTATCTCAAAATAGCCAACAGCTACGCAGTCCACCGTCGCATCGGAGCTACGATCCACCGCCTCCGGAAAAAATTTCAGATTCGGATCTTCCCTTCCATCCGATTTCAAATCTGGCATCAACCTTTCAAGACTGAGCCCCTAACCCCCAAAATCTGCTCTTGGTCGAACCAAACTGATCCATTCCTCCAATCTCCCTATTCAGGCCGCCAACCTTCATCGTTTCTAAGTACTTTCTTCTTTTCACTCTCCTCTTTTAAAATCCAATACTAATTCCAAGCAAAACACCAAAGTTCAACCAGTCTAAAAAGAAAATTTATTTCTTCTTTATATAATCTTCAGACATGTGGGTCCAACATGCCATGTGGTCTGACAAGCTGATGTGGAAAAGCCACGTCAGCAAATATGACGGCTGTTAGTCACGTGACTAACAGACTGTCCAAAAAGGACTAACGTGTTCACTTTTGAAGCGTAAGGAATTAATTTGTAAAAAAAAAAAAGAAGAAGGGTATGTTATCCCCAAAAAAACATAAGGAAATTTTTGGATATTTAGTCTTTTTTTTTCTAAATTTTTTTAGGGCCCACCTTAAACGTGGCAAAACATACTGACGTGGAAAAGCCATGTCAGCAAATTTGACTGGATATTTAGTATTTTTTTTTCTAAATTTTTTTAGGGCCCACCTGACACGTGGCAAAACATACTGACGTGGAAAAGTAATGTCAGCAAATTTGACAGCCGTTAGTCACATGACTAACGGGCTGTCAAAAAAGGACTAACAGGGTTCAATTTTGAAACATATGAGATTAATTTGTCCCAAAAATATAAGGGATTATTTTATAAAAATAAAAACATAAGAGATTTTTTTGGTATTTAGCCTCAGTGGAACATGTAACACGTTAGTTTGATTTTTTCCAAAATTATATTGCTTTTTAGGAGGTAAAATTTGTATGAGTGAAAATGAAAATTGAAAAAAAAAAAAAGAGTATAACCAAAGTAAAGGTTATGGGTATAATTAAAACTTCATTAAGGCAAAACAACATACATGACACTTGCTAATATATTACATAGAGGGAAAATAATCTTGAATTGATGGAATGGAAATGGATTAATAGTGTTTTAATGCCTGATGTAATGTGAAATTTGCAGCAGGGCAAGAATAAATCATGGAGACGAAGACGACAAGAAAGGCTTGGGTGGGATCTCTAGACAATCAATATTTCCTTCCATCATTTCTACCACTTTACTCATTGTTGGCCGGTTTGATGGGTCAGTTTGTATACACCAAAGGCTCACTATAATCATCTTCCTTGCTCATCTTCATCCACAATACCCTGCAATCCTAATTCTTCATCCAACTCCATGTGACTATAAATCCAATGGGGAAAATATAGTTCACTTGTATGATCTGCTTCGACATTGATGTTTCTTCTTCCTCCAACCATCTCGAAAATCATCATTCCATAACTATAAACATCTGATTTGTGAGACACTCTTCCAAAATTCCTTGAAAACACTTCAGGGGCAATATATCCAATCGTTCCTCTTGCACCAGTCATGGATATGGCACTTTCTGTGTCAGGACATAATTTGGCAAGGCCAAAATCAGATATCTTGGGCAGAAGTCATCACCTAGGAGAATGTTGTGAGGCTTGATGTCAAAATGCAAAATTCGCGTATTGCAACCTTGATGCAAATATTCTAACCCTCTTGCTATCCCAATTGCAATTTTGTACAGAGGTTCCCAACTTAATCGATCACTTTGGTCTGTTTTGTCCCGAAAGATGAACTTCTCAAGTGATCCATTTGGCACAAACTCGTGGATAAGAACCCTCCGGTGAGCCTAGAAACAAAAGCCTAGAAGTAGGGGTGTAACCGAATCGAGCCGAGTAGTGAGATATTGGAGCTCGAGCTCGACTGAAAAATTCAAGAAAAATTCAAGAAAAATTCAAGAAAAATTCAAGCTCGGGCTCGAGCTCGGACTCGAGCTCGACCGAGCTTTCTTTTCAGAGCTCTAGCTCGTTACCGGGTCGAGCTTAATCGAGCTACTCGATTAGGCTCGACAAAGATATAAGCTTTACACCTCTTGGATTTTATTTTGAGATAAAATTATCAAAATTCGTCAGAAATTTCTCTTTGAAATTTAGCAAAAATTTCTACGGGTTCTTTTTTGCACTTTTAATCTTGTTCCAGGTTTCAAAGTAGGATTTGTGACAAAGCAAATTAAATGGTTTTAAATTTTCTGCAAAACCTAGAAAAAAAAGAAAGAAAAGAGAAGAAGATGAAGATATGGGGGAATGGGCGTTAAGTGGAGACAACAAAAGGAAACAAAAAAAATTGAGCAATAAAATACTTCAAAATAGATTTCCCCAGAACAAGAATGAAACAAAAAGGAAGCAAAAAAATAATCACATCTATATCTTAGGCTAAAAACAAAAGAAGAAAAAGGAAGAAAAAAAATTAAAAAATAAACAAATAAGAATAGCCAAATACCAAAGGAACACTTTGAAATTCAAGAGAACCCTGCAAAAATGGGAGCTTTAAGAAAATTGTTTTAAAGAAAGACATGAACTACGGTAGAGCAGCAAAGGTTTAAATTTAGGAATAGAGGGGGCCGGCGGAATATTGTAAGAATCAGGAGGGTTAAAATTAAAAAGGTGGAGACTTCGGTGCTCCCGTTGTGATGCTCCCACTTTTTAATGTGATGCACCCATTCAATTCTGACCATTGGATGCAATATCTATTTTCCTAACCGTCGGATATTAAAAGGTTTAACCTGCTAAACCGGTTTTAAAAACCTTTTGGAATGAATTCGTATGTAGTAGTCCTCGTGATAGATTTTTACACCTTTTTTATTTCAACCGTTGATATCAACTACTTTTTTTTTACTTGATTTATTATTTTTTTCTCTAACTTTTTTATTTTTTATTCTTTTCCTCCTTCAAAGGAAGCCAAACACAATGGTACTGTACCGTTTTGAAGCCATTTATGCTCTTTATGATACCTTTACTAGCAATGGTGGTGACACAACCCTACCAACTTGGCACCCTCCATGGTAATGCCATATTGTCATCACAGTGTTCTTGCAATAGTCTTCCAATGGCGACGAGATATTGTAACGTTTAGGCAACAAATTTATTTGCCCACTTGCTGTTATATTCAGAAGAATTGGCCACGTCATGAAGTCGTATTTGAACTTTGAGAAAGGCTTTGATTCAACAATTTTATGTATAGTTTGAATCCCTTGGACACATCTTTGCAAATCTTGAGGATCCTTGAAGTAGTTAAAGGTAACGTATGGGTTATCGTTCGGGTTACGGCATCAAAACGGTACAGTACCATTGTGTTTGGCTTCCTTTGAAGGAAGAAAAGAATAAAAAAAAAAGTTAGAGAAAAAGATAATAAATCAAATAAAAAAAGTAGTTGATATTAACGGTTGAAATAAAAAAGGTGTAAAAATCTATCACGAGAATTACCACATACGAATTCATTCCAAAAGGTTTTTAAAACCGGTTTAGCAGGTTAAATCTTTTAGTATCCAACGGTCAGGAAAATAGATGTTGCATCCAATGGTCAGAATTGAATGGGTGCATCACATTGAAAAGTGGGAACATCACAACGGGAGCACCGAAGTCTACACCAATTAAAAAGTATGAAATTACATAATTATTCATTCTAAGAAAAGCCCATAAACTACCTATCTAAGGCCAACTTTGTAATTTCATTCTAAAGAAATACATAGTATTCGGTTAGACTCGATTAGGCTCGACGAGCCTTCGAGCCGAGTACTAAACTACTCGAGCTCAGCTTGCTCGACTATTCGAGTAGCTCAAGCTCGAGCTCGGCTCGAAAAATTCGAGTCGAATTTAAATTTTTCTCGAGTCGAGCCCGAGTAGTTCGCGAATAGTACTGTATCGTTTACACCCCTACCTAGAAGAGTGACTACATTAACATGGGAAGTTCTGCTAATGCTTGCAACCTCATTTATAAATTCTTCTCCAGTGCTTCCTGATTTGTTCAAAACCTTCACGGCTACTTGTCGTCCATCGAGTAGTTTCCCTTTGTAAACATTGCCATAGCCTCCTTTCCATAATTTATTTTGGAATGTGATTGAGCCAAAAACAACCCTATTTTTATGGCTATTTTACTATGTTTTTGGATCTATTTATGCTTAATTATATGCTATTTTGATGATATTTGTGTTTTAAGTTCTTAAGTGATGTGAAATTGAGAAATTGGTATTTTTCACTTCTTTTGGAGCTATTTTGATGACTTTTTACACAGATTTTAGCAAAGCAATTTTGAGTATAGATTTGAAGATTCGAAGTTCGTGTTTGAAGACTTATTGAAGACTAATTTGGAGATTTGAAGACTTTGAAGAATTATTTCAAGGAGCAAGGATTGAAGATTGGAGCTTTAATTGAAGACAAGCCATGGATAAGTTCTCAAGCTTTGGTATTTATGGATAATTTATGTGGGAAAATACTCAGCCCATATAAAATATTAATTGGAATTAAAATCCCAATTAATGACTCCTAAATCCAAGGAAATATTCAAATCCCGTAGATTCCCGATTCTAGTCCTAACAAGATTAGGATTCAGGCGCAGTTTCGGTAGAAAAATCACAACTTTCTGCTCAGACCTCCGATTGAAGCCTTTGAGTATTCGTTGGAAAGCTAACTCCGAGAGCTACAACTTTCCTTTGAAGTCCAAGACCCAGTTCTGCCATCTTCAAGCCCAAAAATGCCGTCAAAGTCACTGCACGAATTCAGCAAAAATTCAGGATTCTATTTTGACTTGGATTCTACTCTTGGATGACTTTTAATCTAACTTGGACTCCAAGTTAGACCCTTAAACCGTCCTAGACTTCTTTCCAAGTTAGGATTGGAATTCCTAGGGTTATTTTCACTATAAATAGGCACCTTAGGTCTAGGTTTTTAGAACACATATACACACAAGTAGATCTAGAAATTGTATTGAAGATTTGGAGGACAAAAAGCCTCTGTGCCGCCGCCCCCCTCTTCTTCCATCCATAAGATAAGTTTTTCTTCTTATTCTTTGGATGCTCACTCAATTCATGAGTGAGTAATCCTTTTCTTAACTCCAATGTAGAATTTAATTGATCTCTTGACATATATATTGGTGAGATTTTGTGCTTATATATGATAATTGTTAGAGTATTCCTTTCATCTCTGTTTTAATTCTATGTTGCTTGTTTTGATGGATTGAGCCGGCACTTTCTTGATAAATTAAGTTAGCATTAGCTAGATCAAGTCGAGGATTAACCACCCAGGCTTGGTTGTTTGTAGCAATTGGTTGAGAATTAACCACTCCTTCCAAGAGAAATAAGGGACTTTGAGTGAGAAATTACTCTTTGTGCTTGTATAAATTACTAGTTCTTAATGCTTTGTTGCTTGGTGAATCTTTAAGCCTTAACCGGTAATTGATTTGTTAGGTTAACAATAGGGGTAATTTAAGCCTTAACCGGTAATCTTATCTAATTAAGGTAATTTAGGAATTAATTCCGACAAGCTATTCTTCGTTTTCATAATTATTAGATATCAATGATCCATGTTATAATTGTCAAGAGGGATATTAATTCTATGTTGGAGGTTTTTATTAATTGTTTTCTTGATTATTCACTACTATCTTGTTAATTGTTTTCTTTAATTTTCTTGATTGCTTTCTTTGTTAATTTAATTATCAGTTAGATTAGGTTTAATTTTACTATAAAAATTCTCTTTAATTTGTTTGATCAATTTAAGAAAAAGATAAATAACCTATCTCTCTATGGGTTCGACCCCTACTTGCCCTATCTGCTTTAGTTAGGAATTTATTGGGAATTTATTTTTATGATTTGTTGACGACCGATCAGAATGAGTTGGTTATGTTCTTAATTTCAGAATACATGTACCTCTTTAAAGCTAGTGACTCATAGCCCTTTAGGAAGTCTTCAATGTCTCTTCTTCTGATTTTCTATATATTGATAATAACTATCTTCTAAGGCAGAATCCAAGGATAACAGACACTACTATTCCACCAATGCAGGAAACCTGTCTTGAGGAATGGAAATGTCAGTGATTGAGTGGCTGCAATCGAAAGGAACGGCTTTTGAGACGTGAAAAGATTGGGTTTGATAAGAGATATCATGGATGATATAGTCGCCATCAGGCAACCTAAGATTGGGTCTGTTGTTTCTGCAGGAGATGTTGAATCCAAGGTACCCACATCGAAAGTTTTGTTCTTCATTTTCGAAAAAAAAATGGGAACTTTATGCTTTGCCTACCACAACTTCTGGGTACGCTGCAGATTGTAAAGTTTTCATCCACCACCGAAAGGGATTTTCTTACTGCGATGAAGAAAGGAAGAATATGTATAATTATTGCGCCAAAATCTCTTCGGAGCTTTAGGTTGTAAAGGCGTGCCAGTCAATTTGTAGCAAAATTGACAAAAATCCAAGATAAACGTAACTTGAATAAAATAGGATAAAGATCAGACAATATGTGGAGTCTGGTTAAAAGTCACCAAGAACAGATTAAAAACTAGACAAGAGTCTAAGTTGAAGTGTAAATAAGAGTATAAGTAGATGTGCTTGAAGTTTGCGCTGGGCAGGTTTGTGTGTAGAGTTGTCCGTCCCGAGCTTTGGTGAAGCCTCTTCTTTTTATAGTCTCTCTGCCAATCCAGATCCAAAAGTCAAGGAATCACTGCATTAATCTTCAAGATATCATCGCAATGTCAAACTTTAATCGTCATGATGGCAAATTGATTTTGTCTCCAATGTCAACTCTAAATCATTCTCCTGATCTTGAGCTATCAACATCAATATGAATCACGTAATTTGTGATCAATCAATCAGTCAACTAATCCGTATGAATGCTTGACGTCTCTTCCCTTTGACACGACTTTGACTAAATTGTGTTGCCTGAATGCTCTGGACTTGGTTATTAGCCTTAATTAGAAACAAGGCCAATTTGATGAACATCATCGGCATTGACTACTTCAACCCGATGGAGTATTTGCTCCTCACCATCGGTACCAATCTCAACGTCCTGATGACATAAATTTAACAATTTTTATCATGGCTAATTTAATTAATTGAAGCCAATGATATTGTCTTTTGGAAATTAAACTCGTAGCATTCATATATATTTAGAAAATCAATCCGAAATGGCTTAAAAGAAATTAAGCCAATACTTTGGTTTTATCATCGACACCAACCAATTGATCCTGATGATAAGCATCCCGATGATATAAATCAACACTATGGCCACGTCAAAAATTCTATTTGGAAGCAATGCCACTTTTGGCTTTATCATAAGCCATGTCATCGAGACAAATAAATCAATCCTGATGGTGTTGCCTCCAATTTATCATTCACACCATCGGGACTAATAAATTGGTCCTGATGGTGTTGCCTTCATTTTATCATTCACACCGTCGGGACTATTAAGTTGGTCCTGATGGTGTAGACAATTAGAAATTACTGATATCACCGGGACTAATAAATTGGTCTTGATGGTGTAAACAATATCTTTAATTACCTTGAAAATTATTAATTACCTCCCATAATTAAATCACAAGGCAATTTCCCAAGCAATTTCCTAAGTGGTTTGAGTTTTGCTGAAGGATTTTCCTAATCCAATTAGGTTTAAGGTGGTGTTAATCTCATCAATTTTGGAATTTAAGATTTAATCTTGACCATCCAAAATCAATTAATTAAACCACAATTCCTAATTTACCTTTGTCACGCCCCGACCCGGAAGTCGAGCACGAACAACCGCCATGTTACCTCGAAGCATGTGCCGACCGGTCACACGCACCGAGGTTCCACGAAGCGTCAATACCAGATAAAAATACCGAAAACATGAACTGAGTAATAAATCTGAAATACTGAAGTTTGCAAATCATAGTAAAAGCGGAAACATTAAAAAAATATATACGGTAGTGAAAATGCTGCAACATTTAAAAAACCGTAACCACAAATCAATGAAGAAAACCAGAAATCGAAGTAAAACAAAAACGAGGAACAAAAGATAACAAAAACCAAAAACAATTGCCAGTGAGACCCATCATGTAGTGAGAAGTACCTCTAACTGGAGGGATCACAGCCTATGCCACCGACTCGATTGTCAAGGGGAAACGCTGATCCTAGCTACCCTGAAAAGTCAACAAGAATTTGAGGGGTGAGTACACGAATGTACTCAGTGAGTGAGCCACCCTCAAAAGGAGACCCGAGAGGGTGGGGTGCACTCATAACCAAAACAATTAGGAAAACCAACAATTATAAAAACAATATCATCAATCAAAACTAGTATACAAAATCATTTATCATTTATAAAACCTGGGCTGCCAACAAAACCTATCCAGAGTGACTTTCGCCCGAGTCAACCTCCGAAACCATCAGCGTCATTTTTTTGTCATCGCCAAATAATATC
>AWUE01014592.1:0-42265 GCA_001974825.2 Corchorus olitorius
GTAATATAGTAATTTCACCTCCCAATTTATTAGACCCAATTTTTTTTTATTTCCAAATTTTTCTCATAAATTCTCTTATTTCTTTTTTTTTTCCTTCCCCTTTTATTTCAAATTGGGCCTAGGTCCATTCATTTTCTTTTTCTTTCCTTTTTTTATTTTTTTTTATAATTTGGGCTTGGGGCCCAAACTTGGGCGCTGGGCCAGGGCTAGCCCGCGCGCTGGCCCGCGCCAGGCCTGGCCCAAGCGGCCTTTACTCTGTCTCTTTTTTTTATTATTATTTCTTCTTCATCTTTCGGTAGCCGGAAAACCCACCGGAAAAGTTTGCCGGAATCTGGATTTTTATCATTTAAAGCCAAATTCCACCCCATTTTTATCATTTTCAACTTCAAAATAATTATAAACCCATCCACAATCAATTCCACTACACCAAACATCAACTTAACACAAATTTACATGAATTAAATCATAAACTTGAACTTACCCATAATAAAAATCCATTTGCTTCCAATAACTCATTCAAGCTCCCAAAGCTTTACCAATGTAATTTCTTAGCCTCCAAAACAACAAACCCAAGTTAAGATTTACCTAACTTACATCTTTAAGAACATAGATTTTCAATCTAAAAAAAAAAAAAAAAAAAACAAAACAAAACAAAACAAAACAAAACTTCCACTTACCTTTAATTCTTCAAACTCCCACAAACTCCATGGAATTTCATAACTTAACCCATGATTGAAAATCATTTAGTGAGGAAAATATTCTTCCATGCTTGCATGTTGGTTTTCTCCTTAAATTGATGAAGAAATTTGGAGAGAGAGAGGACTAGATTGGTTCGACCAAGGCAAGGAAAATGTGAGAAAGAAAACGTGGAAGGAGAAAGGAAAAGAAAATGAAACCTTTTAATTTGGCTTCAATAGAATATTGGTGTTTCACCCCTTGAAACTTAAAAATCCTTCCAATTTGATCCTCTCTTCTCCATTTTAAATTCTTAAGTCCCCATTTATAATTTAATCTCAAAACTCATTTATAATTTAATTAACCCTCACTTCCTTTACTTCTCTACTTCTCAAAAATTAATTTTGATCAACACCACAATATTTTAATGGTATTACAACCTTGGTGTAAATTAGGGTATAAACATTGCCCCCCTCATGCTTGATCATTGTTTAAAGGGATCAAAACTTGAATTTTATTACACAAAATTCTCCAAACCGTCAAATAAATTGCACCAATCAGCCTTCAAGATGCTACTCCTTTTGTGAATTAATCTTTTGCCTCAAGTCTTTGTCGACTCACCATGGCTTCAAATCACAATAATCGCTCTTCATCAAATCCTCCATCCTGATGGTATAAATTTCTTCACACCATCAGAACTAATTTCTACATCCTGATGGTACTGATGGTATAAATTTCTTCACACCATCAGAACTAATTTCTTCATCCTGATGGTATAAATTTCTCACACCATCAGAACCAATTTCTTCATCATGATGGTATAAATTTCTCACACCATCAGAACCAATTTCTTTATCCTGATGGTATAAATTTCTCACACCATCAGAACCGATTTCTTTATCCTGATGGTATAAATTTCTCACACCATCAGAACCGATTTCTGGTATAAGTTTCTCACACCATCATAACCAATTTCTTTATCCTGATGGTATAAATTTCTTCACACCATCAGAACTAATTTCTCCATCCTGATGGTATAAATTTCTTCTTTTTTATAAGCCGCTATACGCAATTGGGGCGGCTTTGTCCACTAAGCGTATATATAGTTTATTACACACTCATGTAAAAGTTGGCTGATGCTAAGATTACAGCCATGCTTTCGAAAACTTCTTCTTCAACCACTTGATCAAATTCAGGTTCGGGCACTTGTATTGCTTCCCATGCAGTAGGATAGTACTTTTTCAAATACCGTCCATTAATGAACCTTGAGTGCCATTTTTTATCCATGCTCTCTAACCAATAAGCACCACCTTTGAGTACTTTTCTCACACGGAATGGCCCTTCCCATTTAGGTGTCCATTTTCCATAACGTTTAATCTTTTTACCAATAGGTAATATAGCTTTCCAAACTAATTCACCTTCGGCAAAGCTCTTGTGACGAATCTTTTTGTTGTAACTCCTTTCGACTTTTCTCTTCTGTGCGTTCAAATGATCTAAAGCCGATAAGCGCTCTGAATCTTTACCTTCAAGAGCGACCATCATTGACTCAGTGTATTCTTCCCAAGTCAAATCGTTTTGAAAAGCAACCCTGGCTGATTTGGCCAAGATCTCCATAAGCACCATGGCGTCATGTCCATAGGTGAGATTAAATGGGCTAACTCCTGTACTTGAACGTTGCAACATACGATACGCCCATAACGCTCTTGATAAGTATTCATCCCATTTCCCTGGATGTTTGACTACTAACTTATCCATGATCTTCAAGATCACCTTATTGGAGGGTTCAGCTTGCCCATTAGCTTGTGCATAATGGGGTGTTGACTTCATACATTTGATTCCATATTTTCTACCCAACACTTCTGTTATTTCCCCATCAAAATTCAATCCTTGATCTGAGGTGAGGGTTTCTGGTATTCCAAAGCGGTAAATGATATGTTCTTCAACGAACTTTTGGATATCTGCATGCTTGGTGCTCTTCATCGCCTTTGCTTCCACCCACTTGGTGAAGTAATCAGTAGCTATGATGATGAAACAAACTCCACCTTTTGCTGGAGGATAAAGTTTTCCAACGAGATCTATAGCCCATCCACGGAAATGCCACGGCTTCACGATGGAATGAAGATCTTCAGATGGAACTCTTTGAACAGGACCATGCTTCTGACATGCTTGGCAACCCCGGGCATACTCCATACAGTCTTTCATAACGGATGGCCAATAAAAGCCATGTCTTCGTATGAGCCAACGCATTTTTCTTCCTGCTTGATGAGCGCCACAAAGCCCTTCATGTACATCTCTTACCACGGATTTTGCTTCCTCTCCACCAAGACATTTCAAAAAAGACACCATCGACACCTTTTCTATACAATTCTTCAGCCAATACCGTATAATGTACTGTCAACGATCTTGTTCTCCTACTAGCGGGTTGGGTAGGATCTTTGAGATATTGAATGAACGGATCACGCCAATCTACTGCTGCCGTCCTGATGTTGATATTGCAAACATCGAAGATGTTTTCTCTTCCCAAAACTGATGGCATATTTCTTCTTTCGACATTGACAACTTTCTTCATAATGTCATCTCGGAAGGTAATTCCTGATGCTAATTGAGCAGCAACATTCGCTCCTTCATTCATTGATCGGTCGTTGAACAAACCACAAGATAAATCCCCACAAACCTTTAACTATTAGCTAGGGCAAGTAGGGGTCGAATCCCACAGAGAAGGTGGAAACAAATTAAAGCCAAATTATACTAAAGAAAATCTTACCAAAGGGGATTTTTATGGGTTTTTCAAAATAACTAAACTAAACTAGAAAACAATTAAATAAAATTAAACTAAAGATCTAGAAAATAAATTGAGAAAAACAATTAATTGAAAACATACTTCTTTTCCTCTAGGTAATTATTTTGATCAAATAAATCATGGATCATGGACACAAGACATGAATTTGACTTAAATTGCAATCAATTAAGAATCATAAATTACCCCAAATCGATATATAGCCTAAGACGTAGACATCAATTTTCATTGGAATAAAGTAATCCTCTTAACATCTTAAACAACTCCACTTGAATAATTGGTATAGGAACAGACGTAATGCTAATTCCAACATGCTAATAAGATTAATCCGCATCTCGCTAAAACTAACCTCTAATATTATGATCCGGGTTCCAGCCCTTCCTAGAATAAGCATTAAGATTATTCTTTTCCACATGCATGATAAATCAATACCAAACTCATATACATCTATTTCCAATTCGGCTTATAGATTTCAATAAGGTTTGATAATCCTATTGAATCTAGAATTCCTAGAATTACAACTGTCACTTGGACCAACATTAACTCAATTTGAGCTAACTTGAATCTAACTATAGCATTCATAAATCTCAAGATAAGTTGGCCACCAAATCCATCAAAACATGAACACATAAGATGAAGTACAGGGATAAGAAACATATTCAAACAGAAAAATCAAATTATTAAGAACAAAAGTCTCACCATAAATTTATTGATCAAAAATACCTAGGAAAAAGAAGTATAAAAGGTTTAACCTCTCATGGATTGGAGTTTCCAATCCATGAGAGATTGAAAACTTACAAACCGAAGAGGAAAAGAGGAGGAGGCGGCTGCCTCCTCTCCAAACCGCAGAAACCCTAAGAAAAGTTGTGTTGTTAGTTGTAGAAAGATGTTCTAGGGTTCTAGGATAAGAGGGTATATATAGGGGGCTGCCTAGGGTTTAATTTAGAGTTCTAGATGACTTAGACTAATCCTAGGGACGTTTTGGGCTCTTTTCCATGTCTTCAAGCTGACCCAAATAGGTTATATGGGCTCAATTGATAAAAAATGCAAGTCAGGCCCAAGACAGATTCTGTCTGCAGACTTCAGGGGCATTTTCGTCCATGAAAACGTCAGATCTGGGTTTCGACCAAAACATGAAAGTTGTAGCTCTTAGCGTTAGCTTTCCAACGCATACTCATACGCCTCATTTGGAGCTCTGGATCAAAAGTTATGGCTGTTGTACCGAACTGTCGCCAAATCTGGAAAGTATTGAAGTAGCTTCAAGAGGAAGTGACATGGAAGTGTCGACGCTGGCTGCTGGGCGCGCGCGGGACAAGGGCCCCGACTCAACCTGGGCACCCACATGGTTGCCTTGAGCACCCATGTGGTTTGCTTGAGGACCCAGGTGGGCAGTGTCACGACTCCAGCTGGGTGCCCACATGGTTTGTCTAAAAACCCATGTGTTTCGCCTGATCACCCAGATGGGCTGTGTCATAGCTCATCACCTTGACATGTCTTCTTGCCTTGAACTCATCTTTGCTCCTTTACCTTGAAAACTCTTAGCAATCAACTTTATGATTTTGATAAACATAAAATTGACTCTTCAAGCTCTTCAATCACGAACATGATAGCTCAAATTCATCCAAAACATCCAAGGAAAATACTTGTGTCAAAAATCATCCAAAAAGGTACAAAATTGATGATTTTGTACTTTTCTTCTTGTCAACACCTATGAACACAAATATAACCAATATAAGGCATAATCAAGCATAAAATACTCAAAAAGCATAGGAAAAAGCTAATAAAAAGATGTATGATTTTGGTCTGATCATTCATATGTCTCAATACATGCTCAACGCTAACATCGTCAAATTCTTCCAATAATTGAGTCGCTAGAGCGAAATAAGGTAATAAGGATGGACTAGTACATTTAAACTCTCCGGTAAGATGATTTACCACCAACAAAGAATCTCCTTTTATTTGAACCGATGATGCATTCATCTCCCTAAGCATTTCAAGGCCAATAATGAGCGCCTCATACTCAGTTTGATTGTTTGTACATTCAAAGTCCAAATGGAACGCCATCATCGCCCAAGTACCTTGCGGAGAAGATATGATAATACATGCTCCTGCTGATTCTAAAGTACTTGATCCATCAAACTCTAACACCCATGGCAATAAAGCGATTTCCATGACTTCAGCGGCATCTCCAAAATCTTCCCCCAAATCCAAGCAAGGATGATCGGCTAGGAAATCAGCAACCGCCTGACCTTTTATTGTTTGTTGAGGAATGTACCTGAAACTAAACTCAGACAAAGCTAAACACTCGATTCCACACCATCAACTCTTGCAGCAAATATACAGGGCAAAGTGAGGACGTTGCAGTGCAAGTTTACAGTAAATTGTCCGAAAGTTATTGAATTAACAGAACCTTCTAGGAAATCATAAGCTTGCAAGGTGTCATTCTCACTCTCATCATTTTTACTTCCACTAGAGTAAAGTGGACCTTCATTGTTGGTCTTGTCTTGACCATCAGCTTCTCTCTTTTGCAAAAAAACAATATTCTCATTTAGACTTGCTTCCCTTTCCTTAATAAGAGCTTCCCTCTCGTCCAACTTTGCCTATTCAAAAGCTATCCTCTTATCAAGCCTTGCTTGTTCAAGTAAAAGCTTGGCCCTCCAAGGTTCTAAACCTCGTCCAACCAAGTATTCAAAAGTCATATCATCTGTCACTTTGAACATCCCTTCTGGGACAACCTCTTCAGCATCCTTCTTGAAATGACATTTCTCTAAGCTAGTTGCTAAAGTCGTCACTTCTTCCTCCATTACAGCATTCTGCAACTCTTTTCTAGCTTTAGCTCTTCTCCTGAGCTCTCGCCTCCTCCATGTCTTCATGTTTCTATGTATTTGTGTAGTTGGAAACTTAGAATGCTCAACTTTCTGCCAAACACCAATTGGAGCTCTGACAGTCGGCCTTACCATCTTCGGCCGATTAAATTCTATTACATGATCTCTTCAGATCCTCACTTCATTCTCAATCGCCATTGTTCTTATCTATTTCTTCCTTTTTTCCAACCAAGGCCTTTATTCACTTCTCGACCTAGTTGGAAATTGGATTGTCGGCTTAAGAACATGGGGAGCCGATGCTGTAATTTTGGATCTAGTCATCATCGACTTAGAAGTTCCTTGAACTGTCGATGTGATCATCATCGACGGCTTAGCATCTTCTGAAGAAAAATCTAACTTTCTTTGCACCGTCTTCCAAGTAACCGATCGATTAGAAACCTTCATCGACATATCCTCAGTTGTAGTCAAATCTAACTTTCTTCTCGACATCGATCCTGTTAGAGCCACGGGCCTAGGAGCCATTGGCTGGGATACTTGTTCTTTCGAAGGTACAGCTCTGTTGATATAACCATACCTCACAGGTATTGACGGTCTTTTCTCTTTTGGTGGTGGTGGCATTTCTTCATCGCTCCCAGCGATGCCTTTGGCTTTTTACTCTCTCGTCAGACGACCACCTGTTGGAAAGTTAACAGAAACCATATTGACTGCAGTAGGAAAATGATCTTTATCAACTCCCATTTCCTTCTTGGGAGCCTTGGGAAATTTCAGAATTCCACGCTCGATCTTCTCTTGCACAATGTTTCTGAACACGGTGCAACTGTTGGTGGAGTGCCTCCAGGAATCATGATATTTACAATACTCCTTGCCTCGTAACTCATCTGCATGAGGAAGCTTGTGTCCTGGTGGTAGCTTAATCATTCCTGCCTTAAATACGAAATCAAAAACATCTGATGTTTTGGACACATCAAATAAATACATCCGACTCCCGTCATGTGGTTTCTTTTCAGCCTAACGATGATAAGCTGCTGATAGATGCTCCTGTGTCTGACGATGTTCGATCCCTGCTTTTACCAAGAAAGGACACTCAATAAGCCTGTCTGCCTTCACCTCAGCAACTCCTAGCTCGTACTTAGGCTCTTGATAATACGTTCCATAAGAAGAACTCCTCATTTCTGCATCTTTTTGGTGCAAATTTTCATAGCGAGCAACCTTTGTGGACATGTCAAAGTAGTCTCTGAATTCCACCCCTTCAAACTTTTTGCGAAGTTCGATGTCCAAGCCATTTTGTGCCAGACACACAAATTTCTCCTCAGGTAGAGCAATACGGCACCTATTCCTCAGCTTCTTAAATCGAGCAAGGTAATCTTCAGCTGATTCTCCTTTCTTTTGAGAAAGACGAGATAAATCTGGCAACAAAACCTCAGGCTCGATACGGTAGAACTAGGTATGAAATGCTTTCTCCATATCCTCCCACGTCCTAATGGAGTTGGGTGGGAGATTAATGTACCAGGTGAAAGCAAGCCCAGTGAGAGAATTAGGAAACAATCTCAGCTTTTGGTAACCGGTGTTTGCTTCACCACATTGCATGGTGAAACAACCCACATGCTCTATCATCGATTGTTCTGACGAAATACCTGAAAAGTGAGGAGAGAAGTCAGGAACCTTGTACCCCCTGGAGAATGGGAATTGACGGTCATACTCTTCAGGATATGGAGTGTGAAAAGCAGGTCTACCCGTCCTTCTGAGTTCAGGACCAAGCATCTCTTGAACTATATCTATGATCTGATTGCGATCGAGCCCTGGAACTTCCTGTCTGAATACTTCAGCACGATCGTGGGGGCGCACCTGTGCTCTAGGAGCGTGGCTATGGAGTGTGAAAAGCAGGTCTACCCGTCCTTCTGAGTCCAGGACCAAGCATCTCTTAAACTATATCTATGATCTAATTGCGATCGAGCCCTGGAACTTCCTGTCTGAATACTTCAGCACGATCGTGGGGGCGCACCTGTGCTTTGGGAGTGTGGCGCTGGTTGCCATTCCTGTTGCCGTTGCCATTATGCCCGTTTCCATTCCCAACATGAGCAGGTGGCAGCACATAAACATTTATGTTCCGGGCATCAACTTGAGCGACATCCTCAATGACATCGACAACTTCTTCTTCTGGAGGAGGAGGAAATGGTGGGTTACTTGACGTTCTTGCACATTAACAATACCAAGAGGAGCTTCATCCTGGGGTCGTGGAAGTTGACCAACTGGTGCTAAGCCTTGCCCCCCGGGTGCCGCTCCTATCCTTTGAATAGCCGCGTCAATCCTCCTCTGCTCAATTACCAAGTTTTCTTGTTTATCCTCCATCGTTTTCAACTTTCCCATCATTTCCTCAAGCTGGGCCATTACATGATGAAACGGATATGCTTGCTCTTGGGGAGGCTCAACGCCGTCCTTAGGGATCAACAAGCCAAAACACAAGGCCATGTGGTTTTCAGATTTTTCTCCAATGATTTTTCCAGTCTCCTTGGCATCCTTGGGAGGCATCTTAGCAAAGTAGCAGAAAGGTAAAAAAAAAAAAAAGAGGCGTAGAAGCCTAAGTGTGGCGTAGCGCCAAATAAAACAAAAATACAAAAATAAAAAGTTGAGACGTCAACTTAAAAGAATCTGATTGAGAAGTAAACCGAAATCCTTTCGTGTCCCACTGGGCGTGCCAAAAAGAGATGTTGCGCCAAAATCTCTTCGGAACTTTGGGTTGTAAAGGCGTGCTAGTCAATTTGTAGCAAAATTGACAAAAATCCAAGATAAACGTAACTTGAATAAAATAGGATAAAGATCAGACGATATGTGGAGTCTGGTTAAAAGTCACCATGAAGGTTTTAATCATTTAACCCAGATTTCGATTGGTTATCAGGTAATCAGATTCAAATTGAAATGAAAATGAAAAAAAGGATTGTATTGATATGAAAGTCGTTACAACCAAATGAAACTGATGACAAGAACAGATTAAAAACTAGACAAGAGTCTAAGTTGAAGTGTAAATAAGAGTGTAAGCAGATGTGCTTGAAGTTTGCGCTGGGCAAGTTTGTGTGTAGAGTTGTCCGTCCCGAGCTTTGGTGAAGCCTCTTCTTTTTATAGTTTCTCTGTCAATCCAGATCCAAAAGCCAATGAATTACCGCATTAATCTTCAAGATATCATCGCAATGTCAACCTTTAATCGTCATGATGGCAAATTGATTTTGTCTCCAATGTCAACTCTAAATCATTCTCCTGATCTTGAGCTATCAACATCAATATGAATCACGTAATTTGTGATCAATCAATCAGTCAACTTCTCCGTATGAATGCTTGACGTCTCTTCCTCTTAACACGACTGTGACTACATTGTGTTGCCTAAGTGCTCTGGACTTGGTTATTAGTCTTAATTAGAAACAAGGCCAATTTGATGAACATCATCGGCATTGACTACTTCAACCCAATGGAGTATTTGCTCCTCACCATCGATACCAATCTCAACGTCCTGATGACATAAATTTAACAATTCCTATCATGGCTAATTTAATTTATTGAAGCCAATGATATTGTCTTTTGGAAATTAAACCCGTAGCATTCATATTTAGAAAATCAATTCGAATCGGCTTAAAAGAAATTAAGCCAATACTTTGGTTTTATAATCGACATTAACCAATTGATCCTGATGATAAGCATCCCAATGATATAAATCAACACTATGGCCACGTCAAAAATTCTATTTGGAAGCAATGCCACTTTTGCCAATTGATCCTGATGATAATCTTAACCATCCAAAATCAATTAATTAAACCACAATTCCTAATTTACCTTGATATAAATTAGGGTATAAACAATAATCATATCATATAATGGGTGTTTGAACTTTGAACCAGAGAAGGAGAAGAATCAGGTATTGAATATCGACTTAATCAGGTTAAAACTTAAAAGAATTTTCAAGGAGGGATCTTCTTCCACGAAATTTGGTTGTGGATTTGCTTGCAACTTGTAAGGGAGCATTGACTTTACTTTGGTCGACTATATAGCATATTATATCACTTAATTTTCTTGGTTTAAAGGATTAACTATTCCCAACACACAGATCATTCCAGATTAATAAAAAAAAATTCTTTTAGTATTGGTAGACACATTCTCTTGAACCGTAACTGTTATAAAAATTCAGATTAAGATTCAATATATACAACATACAAGGGGATAAAAATCCTCTCCTTCATTTTTTGTGTCTCATTGTGCCCCATCCACCAAATAATGACACATGTGTTCTTTTTCAGTTCTTAATATTATTCCTTATTTGCCTAGTTAAATTAAATTTTAGATTTTCATTCTAAAACCCTATGGGGAATGTATAAAATTTAGGACTAATCTTTATATATAATTATTTATTATAATTGTTAATTTGGGGCCTAAATCTGGTTTTAATTGGGATTTTTACTATTTGTTAAAACTCGAAAACAAACAAGGTATAATACTAAGTACACGTGGCGTAATTTGGTGGATGGGGCACAATGGGGCACAAAAAATAGGGGGAGAGGATTTTAATTCCTAACAGGGACCTTACCCGATGTTTCAGAATGATAATTAAACCATTAACTTTTTCATTCTTTTTTATATTTAAAAGTTATTCGAGTCGGCTCAAGTAAAACTTTGAATCTTCATTCATAAGACTCGAACTCGAGATCTTATTAAAAAGGAACATGTGTCATACATGGGTAGTTTTCCAAAAAAACTTCATAAATCATTTGAACCAACCATTGGTTGGTGTTTTCACTATTTTTTTTTTTAAACAGAAGAATAAGATTCCGGCCAGCAGAAACATGACACTAAGGTTCTGTTTGTTAAATTAAATACTGAAAATTTAAGCACTGAATCTTTATAGCTACTGAATTTAATACTGAATTTGTGGTGAAAAAACTGTTTGATAAGTTATTTAATGTGAAATGTAAGAAAAATATTTTTGTTTATATTTTTGTATGAAAATATTTAAAAAATACATTGGTAAAAATTAAAAAGGAAAGAATTATTGATAAAAGGAAAGAACATAACATTAATGTTTAAACCTTTCCATAAATAATATTATTGAATAGAAAAAGTAACCTTAGACCTACTTTTTATTTCCAATACTTTTTCATTGAAAATTTTAAATTAAGTGATTTTCTAACCTTAATTATCAAACGTATTGAAAAATTAAAGCATTGAAAATTTTCATTTTCAATGGTTTGAAAATTTTCAATGGTTTATCAAACAACCCCTAAGACTCAAAAACTTTTTCACTATTCTAATATTCTTTAGAGTAATTATTTGATGCACTGACAGTATAAATTTTGGACTCCACGAGCGGGTTGAAAAGTTGGCACATGTCCATTTCTGAGTTAGTTAAGTTTTATTCAATCTAGTCCATGTCACCGTTCTAAACCTGCATGTGTAATCTACTAAATTCCACTGACAGTGTATTGAATAAATTTCGTATTCTTTAAATAAAAGGTTTTTATTCAAAAATTAAAAAAAAAGATTTTGGACTTACTTATATGGGCCTTTGTTGGATTGGAATACTTGGGCTTGACCCATAATTCTTTAGAGAGGTTTAGAGGGGCTGGAAAGCAAGAGAGAAGATTCAAAGAATGTATAGTCAAGCCGAATCCAAAATCTGAGAAAAAAAAAGAAAAAGAGTTGGATTATTAAAGCCTTTTTTTTGGCCAATGGATTATTAAAGCCTAATGTAAAACAGTTTTACATATATGAATAGGGAGATGTACATCAATCTAGTCATGTGCTTTATCAATTTTTTGACATGTTTGAAGGTAAACCTTCAACCATAATTTGTTATTATTAACTTTAAGGGAAAAAAAATGAAAAAATGAGTATGGTATTGATGAATGATGAATGTTTTGAGACACAATAGAATCATTGATAATCATACTTGGGACAGTTTTAGAGAGATAACAAATTATGATAACGCTATCTTCTAATTCTTAGACATATTCCTAAGAATAAGAAATAAATAAGATACAATGTATACCGTTATAGTGCTATTATTTGTATTGTTATTAAAAAAATCAATTTTAAAATATCAAGAATTGATAGTTGTATCAGGGGCTCAATTGGTATGTGCATGCTCCCCCAACATATGTTCTCAAATTCTAGTCCTTGTGCATGTAAATTGCATATGGTATTTTGTTTATTTATTTGTTAACTTATTACCTTTATTAGGGTAATTTAGATTGATTTTACTATTTACAATTTCTCATAGAATGTTTAGATGTGTGGAGATATGTTATTATTTTTTTTGATACATAAGATGTCAATTAGTATTAGCTAAGTTTATCGTATAACAACACCATTAACATCGTGTTATAATAGCCGAAGCATCCCCATCGGTGGTTCTTCAAATGATACTCATTCATGAGATAGAGATTACCCTTAATAATTTGTCAAGAAATCTGCACATCTCTATTGCTCTCTCGTAACCTCCATATATGTGTTATTATAATGAGATTTTCAATCATCTTGAAAAAATAGTTTGATACCAAATCAAATCAGCCTACTAATTGATTGAAAGAATTAAAAGAATGAAAACTGAAACAAATTTGTTTAAGACTTCCTCAGCTCCTAATCCTATAAAGCCAAATGGATAATAAAAAATAAAGAGGAGATACGAAAAATAAACTAACGTGGCATGTTTTGATTGGGCAGGTAAGAAATCCTATTGAGAACCTGGCTGTAGAGGATTGTTTTCTGCCCCGTCATTTGCCGAAACAGGGCCGGTTGGTTGCGAAAACGCGTATTCGCATCAGTGGGACAGCGACAAGAGATAGAAACAGCCTGATTTCGATGTTTCATTAAAATCTAAATATACTATTATTCTTCGTGGAAATCATTTCTGTCCCTAATTGCACTATTAATAAAAGTATTAACAATCATCAGCAACAAGACCGTGTTTGCCTTTATTTTTAACTTGATTTCTTCTTCAAAATTTTCTTATTGTGATTTTAATGAAAAGATAACATAGTTACGGAATATATGTCCCCAAAACCAAAATATTAAAATTTTGAATTTCATTCTTTTGAGATTTCATTTGGATATCTCGATTATAAATTATGTTGAAACTATAAAATTTACTATAAATTATCCCCCACACATTTGTGTCAGGTTTTTCGGTTAATGATTGAGACTGAGTAATTTCAATTCTAAGTAAAAATTTTATTTTATGTAATATCAATTAAGTTAAATGGAAGGAAATACTGTTAGAATTCTAATGTCTAATATTATTATTAGATATTATTTTATTTTATTTTATGTTTATTTTATTTTATGTAATATTTTTAGAAAAAGGAAATGAAGTTTTACTTTTATCATAATTCGATGTTCTAAATATTATTTGGAATTATAAATGTATAATATAATATATATTGGTTTTCTCCTAACCAATCAACTTTAAATAAATGTCAGCATTAGAAAAGTCAAATACTGAGCATACAGCAGTTTAAGAATAATTTTAATAGTAAAATAAATATATATATATATATATAATAAAAAGTAAAAGGTATAGAAGATATAGATTTATAAAATAAAAGACAGACATATTTTAGAAAGGGTTATCATCATAAGTGCCATATTCAAGGGGTTAGAGACAAATACCGTGAGAAAAGAAAGTAAGATTCTAGCTGGAAAATGGGTTCAAGTTGTATTTTAGTGATAGATACATGTTATTTTCAAGTAATTAAGATATATTCCAAATTAGAAAATCTATTTTCCAACTTATTAAAGGAAAAATGAATGAAACATAATTATAGCACTTTGAATAAGATCCACTATTTTTTGTTTTGCATTTTGTCTTGACATAAACATTGCAAAATTCTTTGCAAAAGCCAAATCAGCAATTGTTGGCATGTAGGGTGTAGAGGAATATATAATAATTGATTGATAATTTTGCAATTCTCCTTTTTTGAATAAAGAATTGAGTTTTTGCATTTTTAATTGACTACTTCAAGACATTTTGATATTTTCCTCATCCCCTTAAACATTTATCCCTTTGAATTTTTGTTTGAACACATTAAGCAAATTTCTCTATATACATATATACACCATCAACTTGTTGGCACTAAAAAATAACTTGTTAAAGTTTAAAATTGAAGCTCCATAAAGAACATTTTTATGCAATAAGATCATCATAATTAAGACTTGTAGGCTTTAGCATTCTTATTATTGTCAATAATCATGTACAATATGAATGTGTCACAATCTTTGAGTCATCAGTTGCTCTAGATTCAATGTTCTTTCCTAATTCTTGATAAGCATCATATTGGTTGTTCATGTTATGTCAGCCTTTAGGCGTTTAGTCCCTTTCAAATTCATTTTTGTACATGGAAAAGTAATACAACTAATTAATAATGACAACATTAATGCTCAAACCTAAAAATCCATAATGGTAGTCTTCTCAATTATTAGTGGAATTCAAATTAAATTCCTCCTCAACTAATGGTTCCACTTTCCGGTAGTTAAGGCGAAAATGATTTATTTTTATCAATTAATATGCCAAAAAAAAATTCCTTCTCAAAATTTTCAAAATCCCAATTTTTTCTTTATTTTTTTTTAACATTGATAGTGTTTGTTTGGGCCACATTCAACTATTCAAGGCCAGTTCCAATTAATACTGCATCAAACGGGTAAATTACTCCGTGATTGTCACGGACATTGGGGAGATGGATATTAGGGCTCTACTAATAGTCTTACCGTTCAATTTTGGTAATGGCAAAGAATCTTGGTATGAATCAAGTCATTGTTGAACTTGATGTTTGGTAGGACCATAGGTGTGGTGGAATTCACATTCTTCATAATACTATGTTATTGTTCCTGAATGTTGAATTGCATACGCTTATCATAATTTTAGGAAAGACAACAAATGTGCTAATCTTTTAATAGATTTGGTTAAGACTTGTGGGAGAGGAACAATTATATTGTCCGCTTATCCTTATAATCTCATTCCTCCCTTGAAAAAAGATGCGCATGGACACCTAATCTTAAGGAAGTAATTCTTTTTGAAGGCTTAGTATCAAAAAAGGAAAAAAAAAAGGGAGAGGATTCTCTCCACTGCTATAAAAACAGTAGAGAGATCCACTGATCTTATAAGGGAGATCTACGGCTTGAAATTGTGGTTTGCTGTACAAAAATTTCTCTCTGATTCTTGATTAAACGATGTTTAGTTTGTGCCAAGAATGGATAAACGGCATTAGTATTACACCTTGTAATCAAGCAGAGGGTTTTGTTGAGCAGACGTGGACCTTTTATTAACCGTAGATTTGTTTGTTAAAAAATAGTGAAGATCAGTGGAGAGAATTAACCGTGGAGAGAATCCTCTCAAAAAAAAAAACCTTAAACAAATTCATTGACAAAACCGTCAAAACAAACAAAGAATTGAAGCCAAACATGGCCTAATTCGTAGACATTTTTTCTCATGTACTAGTAGTACCAAACGAAGACACGACAAACAAAAATAAAATAAATTAAACTAATGCAAAGCAAAACTAAACCACCAAACGTAAGACGCAGCTTTTAAACGTACACACGAGAGGGAAGGTGACCTCTGCCGCCCTCCTTATTAGCTGTCTTCCTCTCTTCAAATTTTTTAAGTCTATTCAAACTCTTTTTTGACTCGACTTTAATTACTTATCTATATCTATACTTTCAAATCAAAATATATTTTAGCCTTTTTTCAATCAAATTGCATGAACTTGTCAAAACCAAACGTTGATCATACCACACTTTTAATCAAAAAGTCATTTTCTCATTACCCTTTTCTATCCCTTTAAACAGCTAGAAGTTGTGGAGCTCATCAATATGCCATATCTTTGTTAGTTTCTTCTTTCTTCAACTTGGGTATTTTTTCAAGTTCATTTTTAGTCTCCACTCTCTTTCCAAATCCCTTTTCCTGGTTCAGGTTTATTGGGTTGTTGCCATTATTGGTCATTTATCAGCTTGTTCATTTCATCATTCAGGTTAGCCTGTTTAATTCTTGTCTTCTGATTATTCTTCTGCAAAATTTTGTCTATTCTTTGTTCTGGTTGGAGTTTCTGTCATGGTGATTGCTGGGAAATTGGGATTGCTTGTTTGGGTTTCATCAATCTTTTGTTTAGTTTGTCTTTCACTGGGATTTAACCCTGTTGACAACTATTTTATAAACTGTGGATCCTCTAAAAATATATCAGTGGCTGATAGAGAGTTTTTAGCTGATAAAAGTTCCAGTTCATCTTTTACTCTTTCAACCCCAGAAGAAATAGTTGCCAATACTAGTTTAAATTCCATCTCACTTTACTATGATTCTGCTCTGTATCAAACTGCTAGAATCTTCGATGGACTTTCCCATTACAGTTTTCCAATAAAACAACAAGGGAGACACTTGATTCGCCTTCATTTCTTCCCTTTTGTATATGGAAATTACAATATGAGCAAGGCAAAATTCTCTGTTTCTGCTCAAAACTTTACCCTTATTAGAGAACACAATCAATTAGGGAATGAGTCTGTTGTTAAGGAATACTGCTTGAACATTACTTCAAATAGGCTTGTTCTTACTTTAACCCCTTTTGAAAAGTCGTTTGCTTTCATCAATGCCTTGGAAGTTTTCTCAATTACTGAGAATCTGATTCCCAAAGAAGCTACCTTTGGTGGGAAAGGCGGTAACAGAACTCTATGGGATCAAGCATTGGAGACAGTTGCAAGAGTGAATATGGGAAATTCCACAGTGGTTCCACTAAATGACAACCTATGGCGACTATGGGTTTCAGATAGTTCATATTTAAAAGACAATAATCTAGGATCACCCGTGTCAAATCTCGGCCGTGTTAATTTTACTGTTGGATCTGGGGATTTTGCTCCTACTTCTGTCTATGGCACTGCCACTTGGTTGAGCGATCCTAGGGAAGATCCTAATTTTTCAGCAAACTTGACATGGAGCTTTGATGTTAGCCCTGGATTTGATTATCTTGTTAGGCTTCACTTTTGTAATATAAATAGTAATTCAACTCAGCCAGGCATCTTTATCAAGATTTATACAAATTCTGAGGAAGCAGGTCATGTTGATCTTGGTTCTGAGACATCACATGTTTTAGGTACCCCATATTTCAAGGATGTGTGCACAAAAGCAAGTTCTATTGATAGGCTTAATATAAGTGTTGGTTCATATAGCAATTCCCCAGCTATCTTTCTTAATGGTTTGGAGATCATGAAAATAAACAATGCCAAGGGCAGTCTTGATGTTGTTTCCTCAACAAGTTCCAAGACCAAAGTTGTGCTTATAGTTGGCCTAGCTGTTGGATCATTTGTCATTGTTGTTTTGGTTGCAGCTGTCTTCCTCTTCTGCAGAAGAAGAAGAAGAAAACTGGTTGAAGGGACAGAGGAGCACTTTTCTGGGAATAGAGGAAGGAAAGTTCATACATCAGGAGGTAAATACTCTGACCCGACTGCCATATTTTCTAGCTCGAAAATAGGGTATCGCTTTCCTTTCATGGCAATTCTGGATGCTACTGATAATTTTAGTGAGAATTTGGTTATTGGAGTTGGTGGTTTTGGCAAGGTTTATAAAGGAGTATTGAGGGATGAAACTGAGGTGGCTATCAAGAGGGGATCTCCTCAATCAAACCAAGGTCTTGTAGAATTCCGGACTGAAGTTGAAATGTTGTCTCAGTTTCGTCATCGCCATTTAGTATCTTTGATTGGTTACTGTGATGAGCAAAATGAGATGATCATAATCTATGAGTACATGGAGAATGGAACCCTCAAGAATCATCTATATGGCTCAAGTTTCCCTAGCTTGACTTGGAAGCAAAGGCTTGAGATATGCATTGGATCAGCCAAAGGACTTCACTATCTTCACACTGGTTCAACCAAGGCAATAATACACCGCGATGTCAAGTCTGCAAACATACTACTTGACAAGAATTTCATGGCTAAAGTTGCTGATTTTGGCCTTTCGAAGACCGGTCCTGATCTTGATCAGACACATGTTAGTACAGCAGTAAAAGGAAGCTTTGGATATCTTGATCCTGAGTACTTGACAAGGCAACAACTAACAGAGAAATCAGACATATACTCTTTTGGTGTTGTTTTGCTTGAAGTCCTTTGTGGAAGGCCTGTTATTGATCCATCCCTTCCAAGAGAAAAGGTGAATTTGATAGATTGGGCAATGAAGTCTTACAGGAATGGAAAGTTGGAAGAAATTGTGGATACTTGCCTTGTTGGTCAAGTAAAACCAGACTCTTTAAAGAAGTATTGGGAGATAACAGAGAAATGCTTGGCAGAACATGGGATTGACCGGCCTTCCATGGGAGATGTTCTATGGAACTTGGAATCTGCACTTCAAATCCAAGGCAATGAAGAGAAAAAGCTGTCTTCTCAAGTCAGCCATGTCAGTAACTTGGAAGCAAGCATGGAATTCAGCAGAAATGGTAGTGTAGGTGACCTTGCTGGTATTTCAATGAGCACAGTTTTTGCTCAAATGGTGAGAGAAGACATGAGATAGATTCTGCTCAACATTTCAAAATCCATCATTTTACATTGTATATTGTACAGTTTAGTCTGCATTTCACTTTGTCTTTTTCATTTCAATATATATGTTTCACCATGAAAGAATTATCTCAATTACTGGTTCTCTTCTTGTTCTTGATGGTTAAGGTGTTGACAGTTAAACCCTGAGAGCAAGGGTTCGAGGGCTAGTATGGAAAAGAATTATCTCAATTAGCTTTGTCAAAGTCTGCAAATTCTTTACAATTAGTTAGCTATATATCTGATATTTGTATACAATATAGGCATCTGTTCTTGATTGGGATTCTCTCACATGGAATGATCATTATCATCTTGCTTCTTGAAATTTCAGATTTAGCTATATTCTGTTTATATCCCCAAAAATGTCCCCAAAGGTACAGGCAAATTTTCAATTGCTCTTAGTTCTCAAAAAATTGCTATTTCCTTTGAAGGATACTTTTTTTAGGTGCACTTTCGGAGTAACCCAACAATAATCTTAGAGAACAATACGTTTATGCACAAATATAATTTTTTTGCTACATTAGAACAGAAAAATAAAGATAAAAACTAGAGTCTTAGCGTGTCAAGTCCTAGCATGTATTCCTCCATCAAACTTCGAACCTGCTGCGGAGGAGTATCAAAAACAGTAACACCATAAGAGGCATCATGAGCCATGTTAGAAACTAGTAAGCATATCTGCACACTGGTCACAAATATAATCAATCACGCCTATTTTACACAAAAATACCAAAAATATTTATCGAACTTTGACTTTACATAAGAAGTTACTACTAGTAATTTTTTTGGGCGAAAAGTTACTACTAGTAATTAATCACTCATTAGTTTACTCATTGAAAAGGATCATGATGAATATTCTTGCAAAAAAAAAAATGGTGAGGAATATTTTATTATGTATACTTCTTTTGGTGGGTATTTTAATTTTCTATTAATACAAATACAAATACAAGATAAAATATTAGAAAAAAACATTGGAATATTAATTTTCCTCATAAAATAATAGTACTAAGTAAACTTAAAATAAAAAAAAAGTAAACTTAAAATAATGTTGCAAAAAAAAAAGTAAACTTAAAATAAAGAATGATAAAAGGAAAGGATTAATACATGCACCTACGGTGGAACTTTGACCATGATCAACGGTTGTGAAAACTTCCATCGCACTAATAGGTGGCAACGTGGACGAAGCAGAAGCTGCCAACGTTACATTCGCAGTAGGGTCCACAAGAGTTACTGGGTACAACGTCATTCAACTTACATTTGTTGACTTCAACTGCCACGGTGTGCTTAATCACACCATTGATGTGAATATAAACGATTCACGTGTCGTTGGGAAAAGGCCTGATAGCCATTTCGGTGAAATAGAATATAAAGACTGCATTTGGTAGAGCGGTGCGATTGATTTCATTTGAACTGGAGTTATGAGATTAAACACTGTACATGTGAGATTATAATCAGTGATAAAAATGGAGATGTTAAGTGAAAACAACGGTGGGTGAGACCATAATGTAAAATGACAATTAAGGGTATTAATATTTTTAAATATATTAACAAATAACTTTGATGTATATTTTAATTTTATTAAACACTCTTAATCCTTAGAAAATTAATTCAACCAAAATATTGAATTTTTATATATTAACAAATAATACTTATGCATATTTATAATTAGCTACTAGCAATTTTAATTATTTATTTACTTCTTTGTATTAATTTTGTATTTTAACATTTTTAATTTTTTAAAATTTATACATTATAAAAGTTATTTACAAAACTGTTATATGAAATTAAAAATTATATAATCAAATATATGTTAAACATTATAAATATTATGAAAATTATAAATATTTAGTTATTTATTTGTTAATTGTTGTATAAAAGACTTAAAAATATTTAATTTTTGAAATATATAATAAAAACTGAAATATTATAAATATGAACTTATATTTATTAATTTCGACCAAAAAAAAAGAACTTATATTTATTAATCATTATTGTATAAATTTAAGTACTAATAAAATAAAAAAAAAAACAAGAAAGAAGAAAGTGAAGAGTTGCTAAAAAAAAGAAAAAGAAGAAATTGAATCGGTGCCCAATTGGAGCATTTTGCTCCAACGGGAATTCACCGTTTCAACTGACAAATAGTTGTCCACGTGGGCCAACCGATATCAGTGGAAAAATACAGCTAAAATACCAATTGACCAGTGCACCACCGTTTGGGGTCCAAACGGTGGTGCACTGGGCAACTAAAAACAGCCAAAGTAGGCTGATTGTGGGGCTGATTGAGCTGGAAAATCAACGGTCATGATTATAAGAGAGGAGGTGTTGAATGATGCGATGGAGGTGCGTAACACTGAAGCAAGATAGTCGTTTCCTACTTAGGAGTTAGAATTTGGTAAGGTGGGGAGTAGGTTGTAAATTGGTGGAGTCGGTCCAGTCGCCCATATTCTGTTGTGAGTGTCATCATCAGATAAGATGCCAGTGTACCTGCAATTGGAATTGAGCCTTTAAGGATTTGAGTCTTAATAACTTGAATTAAGACTTTACTAGTACTTAATAGATATGATAATTTAAAACACGACAAATAACATGTTACAAACACGACACAAAATGATACAAAAATAGTATAATTTGACATGTTATAACAAAAAATGACACAAAAATATGATCTACTCTAATAATAGACTAGCTAGGTGACTCTTGACAAACTTATATCTTGATTAATAACTTTGTAGTGCGTGCGAAGCATACCTGACCTCAAGACCAGCAAAGTTGGTCCTATACTCCTCTTGACTAGAAAAAAATTGGTATTCACTTTCCATTTGCCGGTACAAGGAATGAAGGGTACCTCTCCATCCCTAGTTTGCTTCAAGCACACGTTAACATAGTTTGAATCGTGAATTGCATACATAACCTCTCGGTACAACGGCGTTATGGCCTATGACGTTGTGGTGACCGTTGACCATTTTTTTGCCATCGATGAAAAGATCGAACGTTGGAGGATTATTTAGATTGTCATAGTTATCGTAGAAGAAGCCTACTCGAATAAGGTACTTGACGATCTTAGGGTTAGTTGGAATAGTGTAACAATTTTGGTCAGATGAATTAGGGAAATATTTAAGAGTAGACATTTCAATAAGGGGTTGGAGTGTTAGAAGCCACTTGTTTTTGCCAACTTTAATTAGTGAAATTTTCATCAGATGGAATAAAAAAAGTAGTAGATGAGAAATGGAAGAGATGGATGGAATAATCTAAGTCCATTGTGTCTTCAAAATCTAATGAAGCAACGGTCGGTTCAATTAGAGAAGCTCTTAATATGTTTTGTGCTTCAAGGTGGGTTGATTGGCAAGAGCATTCTAAGATTGCGGTTGTGCTGGTTGAAAAACCTGATGCAGTTTTGAGAAGCTTTCTTGGAAGCAGATGCTTTTGCAAAAGGAGTTTTAATCGCACTGTGCGATTTCTTTTACTCCCTTCGTCCCTTTTTATCTGTCGGTTTTGCTTGTCCCTTTTTATCTATCATTTTTGGACATAAAATACCTTGTTTCCAAATTTACCCCTCCTTTAAAGTGTATGGAAAATGGGAGCGTGGTTGAATACCAAATAAATGAGGAGAGATGTAATTTTAGAGGGGTAATTTACGAAAGTAAAGAAAAAAGTTTATGGAATTTATCAATTTAACCACTTTAATTAATTTCCTTGGTATGTACAATTCGATTATTTCCGAAAAATAAAAAGGGACGGAGGGCGTATTTCTTATAGTTAATTTGCTTGTTCATGTCCCCCCTATGTTTGCTTTTGCTTCTCTTGAACTGGACTGTTTTGCTCTATTTTTGTTGAGCTGGATTATCTTTCGTTGCTTGTGTCCATGATGTGGTCTTTCTTTATTCAATAGAATAACTCTTGCCTTTCAAAAATAAAAAATAAAACAAGTAATAAAATAGCAATATTCAAACAAAAACAAGAAGAAATCCAAACTTAATTATTTTGTTTCCTTTCAAGTTTTTGATGGGATCCTCTTTTTGTTGATGTAGCAATTTTTGTTTTGAGTGTTCAGATTTTGATAGGAGAAATGTTCATATACCCCACCATGTTGCATCTATTTTTTTCCTCCTCATTTCTTCAAGATTTGGATGCGAATATTAGAGCCGACCATTCATCATATTGGGTTGATATTCAAAATTATTTCCCCGCTTTTGTGGCAGAAATCGCCTTTGATTTTGGAGAGGAGAAAAATGATTGTTCAAGTAGAAAATTACAATTTTAGGGGTCATTTGGTATCGTTTTCGTTTTTCTGTTTTTTGTTTTTGTTTCGTTTTCGTTTTGTTTTTGTTGCGCTGTCAATTTTTAAAAACAAAAACATGTTTGGATATATATTTTGGTTGTATGTTTTTAAATAAAAAAGTTTAAAAAAAAATGGTTAAAAAGCATGTGAGTTACTGTTCATCATTGTGCTTCTGTGTTTTGAAAGTGTTTTGGAAAAACATGAAAACACAAAATTCTTACTTCCACTTTTTTCCAAAACACTGTTTCTGTTTCCAAAATTTTTGAAAACAGAAACAGCCTACCAAACATGTTTTCATTGTTTTGTTTCCAAAAATAGAAAATTAGCAACATAAAACAGGAAACGGAAACGATGCCAAACGAGCTCTTAGTTATTAACATTGTTAACAGTTTTTACTCTTAATTACATTGTTGGTTGGTGCGTTTTATGGCACATCTTGGTGTTTGCTCTAACATTGTTGTGGAGCTCCATGCTCTACGCTTAGGGTTGATGCTGGCATGGGATAAAGGACATAAACAGGTAGAGTGTGAGATTGATGCAAAGGTAGTTCTTGACTTGATACACTCGGTCGATGTCTCTTTCCACCCTCTCGGAATTCTCATTGCTGATATAAGGGAGTTTTGAAGAGGGAGAGGGCCTGTTCTTGTACTCACACTTGCAAGAGGGAAACTTTTGTACTGACAAGCTCTCTAAGTTGGATTGTTCCCTTGAGGAGGATTATTTGCATCTTCGACAGCCGCCAGAGGACTCACTATCTTGGATGCTGACGCAAGGGGGTTGTTTACCCCAGGGGCCTCCACATGAACTAGTTTTATTTACTTTCAGTTTTCACAAAAAAAAAAAAGTTTTCAAATCTGAAACTATTGTCAATTTTTTTAGTAAATATATTCTTTGAATTATAATTTATAAAAATTATAAAAACAACTTATTTCCCTTCTACTCCATTTTGAATGGATTAAAATTTACTTTTTCTCAAGAACAATATGAACACACATGAACATTTGAAGAACCCTAAACCCAAAAATTCAACTGCATGTTTGCCTTCATCAAATACAAGAAAATACCCCATGGCTATTTTAAATGTTGTTTTCGATATTTGGCAACATTCTTCATTGCACCAAAAAATTACTCTCTTTACACTTAATTGGAAGCAGTGTTTTAAAACCCGAACAGGGGCATCACCCGTTGGGGTTCCTGGATCCCGGGTTAGACGGGCCATCCCGGTTGACTCGTTGACGACGTCAGCATAATATTAAAAATATAATATATAAATTTCAGAATAAATAAGAATAAATATAGAAGAACAAGGGAAAGCAAAAAGAATCCAGGATTCTTTTGTGTTCTTCTCTTTGGTTTTCTTTGTCTTCTTTATCAAGCACATACAAATATCTATCTTTCTTCTTCTCGTTTAATCCTCCCCTACCCCACCCTTTCCCTCATGATTCCTAATTCTTTCTCTATGTCATCTCATCTTCATTCTCTTTTTCGTATTAAAGAAAAAAGCAAAACCTAACGAATAAACCACAAAGGGAACAATTGTAAAAAGGAACGTTAATTGCAACACGAATCTGATTGTTGAAGGGTTAGTTTTTATTTAACTTCTGTTCATTTTCTCTTCCATTTTGAGAAATCGAAGCCGATCTGCCTTTTGGCAAAAAAAAAAAAAAGCAGATGCCTTGGGAGAAGATTATGATTTTCAATAATTTCTATGCTTAATATTTGAAGCTTCAAAAAAGCATTAAAAAATCAATTTTTTTTGGATAGAAATATGTAAGGTACAAAGGAAAAGTTGCAACGCTTTGGGAGAAAATTGAGGTGAAAATGAAAAAATTTGAATTTTAAAATAAACTCCCGGTTTTTTGGGTATTTCCGGTTCAACGAGTCACCGGTTTTCCGGGTTTTGACCGGGTCATACTCTGCCAAGTTGAGCGGGTCTTCAGGACCGACAAGACCTTCGATTCCTGATTGAACCGGTAGAACCATCTGGGCCGGTCCGGATTTCAAAACACTGATTGGAAGCATTAGGTCAAATGAGGAATAATTTTCTATATACCACCGATCATGGATTATTTAGTTTTTCAATACAAATCAAAAGGAATTCTCCCAACGATAAATACGTCCATACTTACTAACTTCCCAAACCGGTTCCAAATGACATGCAATTACAAAAATGACTAAGCAGAAAAAGGAAAGATCAAAATCTAGTTTGGACTTTTCCATAATTTACCAAATGAGAAAAGACAAAAAAAAGTTTAATCATCTGGCCCTCATGAATCCTCACATGGGACCCCTTAGTAACTTCCCTCTGTCACTCAAATAAGGGGTAGTATATGTATGATTAAATTATTAAGAAAATCACCGCTCTTATATTTAAAAAAAACATTAAGAAAATCAACGGTCCCCTCCACCCAAATATTGTCTAATTTAGTCTCTAGCTCATATTTAGACATCAATTTGAATAAATCAAATTGCATAAAAAATTAACATACTAATTATTTGGAGTATGATAACAATTAATCAAGAACAAACTAATCTGTATGGTTTAGAAAGGCAAAAAAATGATTTGAGGAATTAATCCAAATCAAAGCCTATCGAAAATTGTGGAGCGCATAGAAGACCTTGAAGTTGAAGAGAAACCAGAGACAGGGTATCTGAATAAGTGGAAAAACTGAAAGAAAAAAGAGGAGAGATAGACCGAAAGCCTTAATCTGTGTTGAAGAACATGAATATGAGAAATCTGAAGAAAATAAAAAGGAAAGAAAGAATAAAAGCTAGTTTTGGTTAGGAGGGAGAGTCTTGCTTAAAACTCGAAAAATACTACTTGCCCTGCTTATCTATCCCGCCCCTCCCATCCCGCCTTATGTGTCAAGGCCACGTGTACTCCTTCAAACTAGCATCTCAAAGTGATGACCTATCCCTCCGTCTATGAAAAATGAAAAAGAAAGTCCGCCTGTCTTTTATCTCCTCTTCCTAACAATTCTCTGATTCTCTCCTCCTTCCTTATTGTAGATTCCATTTTTTGGAGAAAATGTTTGGGTTTCTTGATAATAGATTTATGGATTTCTTAAAACTAGAATCTGTTAGAAGATTCCCATTCAAACCTAGAGAAAGAAAAAAGAGTTCAAAACCCAACAAAGCTGCAAAATAATCATGTTCTCTCTGTTAGTTTTCAAAAGTTCACAACCTCCATAACAAATGATGATGATTAAAGACAAAGAAAAACCAAAATTGGGAATGCAAAATAGTAGACGATTTTGATTACAAACACAATCCATCAATTTACTAGTACTCAATTTCTTTTCCATTTGGATTTTTTGTAATTTTTTTATCGAGGAAGAAAGATTACGGTAGATGAAAAGCAAAGATTTTGTTTTGTTAAAACATAGGTGAAGAGACCGCGTAAAGGGATGGCAGCGGTGCGGATAACCGTAAAATTTTCACTATCCAAAATCGAAACCGTTTAATTATTTAGTATCCAAAACCGCATCCAAAATCGCTTAAATTTCAAAGACTATATCCAAATCCGCACCGAAACCGCATAATAAAAACCAAATCCGCACTGCAAAACCGTTTATTAAACGAATATCCACTTAAAAACCGAATCCGCAATCCGAAACCGTAAATCATTATAAATTTAAGTAAGTTTTTGGGGTTTGTAACTTTTGGGCCCTATTAGCATTTGGCCCAAATAACCCAATTCAATATTAAGTGGATTTAAACGGTTTTTAATTGGATGTCCGCTATCCAAAACCATTTAACTTATACGGTTTTGGATAACGAATATCCAAGGCCTTAAACTCGAAACCGCACCGAATCCGCGTCGGATAGTAATCTCACTATCCAAAACCGCACCAAAACCGTTTAATAAACGGATTCGGATTTTAAACAGTTTTAAACGAATTAGATAACCGCAAAAAATCGCACCACTGCTATTACTAAGTCGGCGTTTGCAAAACAGAAAATAACCTAGAAAAGAAGTCAACAAAACTGGTTAGGTTTCAGAAAAGGTATGACGTGGCAAGGACAGGTCAGGCGGGATTTCTTAGGCGGGAGAATGGGGAGGGGCATAGACCTGTTCATGGGCCGGACCGGGCTGGGTTCGGGCCGGGCCTAGCCTTGAGATTAAGGCCATTAGTCTTGCCCAAGCCCGACCCATTTATAAAACGGACCTCAAACTTTTGTCCAAGCCCGGCCCATTTATCAAATATTTAGACCAAGGCCCGTCCAAAAGCCCGTTTAATATTTTTTTAATAATTATTTTAAGAACTACTCCCTCTGTCCCAAAATATAAGAGATTTATTGCTGCTACGATAGAAGTAGCTGAGCTTTCCCTTCTAGAAGCTTTCTTTGTCCCAATTTATAAGTCCCCTTTATCAATTCCAATGCATATTTTTTAACTATTTCCAAAATTATCCTTGGTAGTTTAGAGGATGAGTAGGAGGAGAGAGAATTAGTGGGGAAAAAAATAAGGGTAAAAATATAATATAAAGGTAAAAGTACATAAAATTTTGTGTCATAACTAATTTTCTTAATCTTGATGATATAGTTAAAAGGGACTTATATAATGAGACAAAGGGAGTAAATTATATTAATTAATTATAAATATAATTGTAAATATAAAATATGATATATACTACCTATAACATACTATTATCCTTGATAATAAGATTTTCTATATATATTATTCATCTTTTTCTTATTTAACATACGGTGTACGTATAAAGTATATTTAATATATATTATATATCAACAAATAAAAAATAAAAACAAATATATTTTCTTAATCGGGCCGGGCTCGGGCCGGGCTTGGGCTTTTGCTCTCATACCCAAGCCCGACCCATTTAATAAACGGACTTGATATTTTTGTCCAAGCCCATTCAACGGGCTTAAAATTCTTGTCTAAGCCCTTTAAAATATCGGGCGAGCTTACGGCCTTGGACGGGTAGACCGGCCCTTGAACAGCTCTAGAGGGGCACTTAGCACTTCTCTTAAAACTCACTCTTTATCAGCGTGTTTTGGTGTTGCCTAAACACTTTAAAAAAATGTTTCATTTTTTTTTTGAAAAAGATTTGTTGCCATAACTTTTAAAACAAAAACAACTATCCAATAATCCAAACATGCTTCGGCCAAAAAAAAAAATCCAAACATGCTTTTTTGTATTTTGTTTCTAAATTAATTTGAAGACAAGAAAACAAAAATGGCATGTCAATTATAAGAAAGGTTTCCACTTATGTGCTAACTAGCATTTTTATTTTCAACTTTTGGAGTGTGGACTAATAATAGGATTTCGACCCTTTCTCTCTTTTTGTTGGAAATTTGAGAAATTTAGAAGAAAAAAAGAGCACGATTTGATTTTTTCAATGAAACTTTCTCATATTCTTCATTTTCCGTTAGTATTTTCCATCCTCTACCTATATATAGTACTATACTACAGTACATGTAATAATAGTATTAAATTAGGTTGGAAGCTTTAGTCAACGAAGACGCAAATATCTTTCTTTTTCTTTAAACTTATGCGAAATCTGAAATTTATGCCCTTATTGCGGCCCATTGAAGCCGGAAAGTTTCATTCAAATCGCACATAAGCCGAACCTGATCGTTAATTATTCGAGTTTTGCTACATGACTCTCCATTTGTCCCTCTGACATTTTATTATAAAACTTACCATAATTTTTAAAATTCTGTGTTCAATAATAATCTAAAATCAAGGGATTTACCCTACAAACTCTCTATGTTTATAACTAGAGGCTAAACTTGGATTTAATTTGTTACCTTAATTATTAGGAGGGGCAAGTTGGAGGGACAATTTGAAGGGTCAAATAGAATTTATTAATTCATAATTGTAATCACCAACAAGTGGTTGGTAATTCAAGTAGTTTGACATTTGTTCCCCTTAAACAAGATTTCGAATTCGAGTCTTGTGATTGGAGAAAACTATTGTTGTGAGAGTTTACAACTATAATGGGCTAACTCGACTCGAACATGATTAACTTGTATATATATATAAAAAAATCATAATTGTAATCAAAGAGTAGCTAGCTTAATTGGTTTGTGTACGGTTTCCTGGAATAGAGCAAAGAATTAGGGTTTGGGTGCAAACCTTTAACAATCGACGTCAACAACACCTATCATTTTGCACGTTTGCTTTTCTTTGACAATCAACACACACACATACACACAAATATAAATATATAACAACGCCTATAGAAATCACAAGCCTTGGGTTCATTTCGGAGCTCATTATTTATTGAAAATGAATCGAAGTTTGGCAGAAAGAGAACGAAGATCGAACATGAGAAATCTCTTTTCGAGACTCTTTTCTCTGCTTCCTCATCAACCTACTAGGGTATATATGTATTCACCTCAGTTTCCAATTTATTTTGTAATTTTTTTTTAACATGATCAAATTCATTTTGGTTTTCATTAACTTGATTAATAACTTGCATATATATACATTGTTTTAGATGTCAATTTCTAACATGGTGGAGGAAACTAGGGTATACATAAACCAACTTCAAAGACGTATAGAGGAACTCAGGAGGAGGAGGCTGCTACTTGATCAGGAGGCTAATCGGGCAACAAGTGAAACGATCACTTCCCCGATTTTAAACATAGTAGAATTAGATTCTAGTATGAAAGTACACTTAATTACAAGATCGAACGTGACATTTACATTGTCGGACATTATCAATATCCTTGAGGAAGAAGGAGCTCAAGTTCTAAATCTTTCATATAACAATAAAGGGGACATCAACATCCTTTCTATTCATTGCCAGGTAACTTTTGAGATATATAATTAGGGTTCCATACATTTTTTCCTCTATAGTAATCAACTTATTAGCTAGACCTATATATATATATATATATATATATAAAATCAAGAGTTTTAGTCGTTTAAATTGTTATTTTTTCGATTAATGAAGACATAGTCATCCAAGTTCTTATCTAAGTAGCTTTTTTTCATGCCTAAACTTCAATTAGGTTTAGGTAAGGAACTCACAATTTGATCGATCCTTTTACAGGCCGTTATTCCTAGAATTGGTATTGAAAGTTCAAGACTGCTTCTAAGGTTGAGGGCTATGTTTGAAGAATAAGTTCGAGTTGCATTTTGGAGTCATTATTTTTTATTTAATTTGTTAATTATTACAATAAAATCTCTTTAATATTATTCGTGAATAATTGAAGAATAATTGTTATTCTTGGATGTTTGAGTCAGTTTATTTAGTTTGTTGAGAGTCTTTTGAGTTTACAATATATAGATCGAGGATTTCACCCTCATATTGAGATGAGTTTTCTTTATGAGTTTTGGATCAATCATCAAGAAGGTTTTCGGATCACTCACCTTTCTGTCGTTGGTGAAAGCACTTCATTGAAAAAATGACACATGAGCGACAATAAGAAGTTGCCGCACGTGCCAGAGACTCATGGAAAAGGTTCGATACTCCAATTCATTCAGATGATTCATATCATCTTCTATTTCCTTCATATTTCTTTCCTTTATTTCCTTCCTATACCAAACAAAAAAAATTGTATTTCCCTCCCATTTTATTTCTTCACCGTTTCTTTTCTCTTTACTTCCCTCCTACCAAACATAGTTAATTGGTATTGATATATTTGATTTTGAATATATATATATATATATTATATATATGATATATATATATTTGATTTTGAATATATATATATATATATGATATATATAATTTGATTTTTCTAATAATAAAGTTTTTTTTGGTTAAAAATAATAACGTATTTGGAAGTTGGAGTTTGGAGTATAGGAAAAAGATATTGCTCATCTCTCATTTCGGATACTTGCGGCTGACGAAGTTGTTTACTTGGACATTTTTCCTTCTAATTTTTGGGATATTTTGACTGGGACCATATGAAATTCGCAAAATTCGTATGATTTTTGTTCATTAAAGTCCATATATTCGCTTTTTTTTTGAGGGATCCATATATTCGCTTTAGTTAACCACATGTGGGAGTTTGGGACCATATGACAAATACGCTCACGTGCATAACATGTGTACAACATTAATTGTTTTTTACATAAGTACTTATTAATTTTTTATGACCGCAATATCTTATTAGCGTTCTGACTAATATGAAGTTGAATCACCTTGAACCCGAAAATAAGAAAAAACTCTTTCAGTGTATGTTTTCTCTATTTGCAAAACTCTAATTCATGCAAGATTTTTTTAAAGAGATATTTACTTGATCTAATAGGCGTTGGTTAAATATTAAAAATATTAAAATCGTGCTTTGTTTTTAACAAAAATTTAAGAGCAAGGGAGGTTATTTCATCTTTAAGGCCAAGCTACTAACACCTTTAGAAATTTACGGATTTATTGGATTTCACCTATAAATTTTTTGAACTTACAAATCGTCTATCAATAGGGGTTTATAGAGACTCAAACCCGCCGAGTACCTCATAGCACAAACCTTTACCGCTTTAACCAACCTCATTATGCATATTGAATTCATATTTCATGATGCCAACTAAAATGATGAAAATAAAAAATACATTATTATAAAATATGATTAAGAGTACTGCTAATACTTAATTATTGTATTTTTACAGAGTATAATGTTCCCAAAATGAACAACTTTTCGCTGATTAAAATTCAAATCAAATCAATAATCATGATTTTTGTTACCAACTTTCTCAAAATTCTATTGGTTTGTTGGGGAAGAATTCATCACATACAAAGAATTTTATAGAGGCCGAAAATGTCATGCATGATCCGATACTTTTGACTTTACCAATTTTTTATATAATTGTTGGAGTGCAAAATTAATTCTAGGATCAAGCCTATTGATGTTGGGCTTTTGATAGTTAGACCAAGGGAATATTTGGGCTTGAGTTAATTATTTTCGGGCCTGAAGAATGTTTAAACCCTATTGAAGTAATTAAGATGGTTAATGATGGTTAAAGTTAGTTAAATAAGTGAATTAGTGGCCGGTTACTTTCACTTAAAATGTGGACAAGTTAAATGCAATTTATACACTTAGTTAATTTGGGATGAGAAGTTAATTAACCACTAGATGTGAATACTATAAATAAGAGTTTTTCTTATAGAGAGGGGGTTGGCAAATTAATCAATGACAAGAAGTCAAATTATCTTCATAGTTGGCTAGTTTTGTAGGAATAACCCTTAGAATTAGAGTAATCTTGTAACTTAGGAGTAGTTCTGTAATTTAGTTTTTTCCTTTGATCCTTTGTATCCAAGTAATCCGAGATCTTTGAATCTCATTCCCTTGTACTCTCTAGTGTCTTTAATATAAATTTCTTGTTTCAAAGAACCTTATAATTTAGTATATTAATTGAGATTCCCCACCCTTGCATATAAGAAACAAGGGTGAGAACCCTTAAATTCAACCCATCAAACAAATTGGCACACCTGGTGGGACACTAGGGAAGTTTGTGCAAATCATGCCTCCAAAAACTAGGCATAGCAGCAATGAGGAGGAAGATAATTCAACCTCTAATGCGAATTTAAATGAAACTATCAGAGTTGGTGAAAGATCAACCTCTGGTGAAGGAATACCTCCTGCCATGTTGACACAGGCAATGGTAGCATTGATCTCGCAAGTGCAGAAGGCACAAATGAATACAGACAAAAATGCAGAACAGGTGAGTTTGCTTTTGCAGTCACAAAATGCAATGATCGAACAAAATGGACATAATCATGCTATTTTGACTGATGCAATAAATAATCTATCTAAACATGTTATATCTATGACTTCTATAAATACTAATACTATACCAGAAGGACTTAGGGTGTCAAATTCTGTCAATGGAAGTCCATTGAACAATGTGGTTAGGGTAGGTGGTGTCAGGGCTCCTCCAGGTATACTCCTAAGGGAATTTGGTGCTTGCTCAAATCCAATAGCAGGTAATGTTATGGATAATACAAGTGGAAAATCTGGAAGAATTAGTCCAGATCAAAATGTTTTTCCTCAAACATATAGATGTACTCCAAATCGAGGAAAATCTGTTGAAGAAGTTTTTGAGAGTCATAGAGTTGCAGGAAATGTCCAAAGTAGTCAAAATAGGAATGTTGCAGAGGCTTGGGGGCAAACTCAGCCTAGAAATGAAACCAATGTTCATGGTAATTATGAACAAGTTCAAAATCTTGTTAGAAGAGATAATGATCTTCAAAATATGTTAAGAGATCAGATTTTAGGAATCTTGCAAGAGCAGTTAGTGCCTGTGGGAAGAGGTGGACAGAGACCTGTGTATAGGAAACCATATCCGGATTGGATTGATCAATGTAATCCATTCCCAAGGGGATATAAGGTTCCTGATTTTTCTGTGTTTTCTGGTGAAGATGGTCAGTCTACACTAGAGCATATTGGAAGGTTTAGTATTAGGTGTGGAGATGTGAGTGATTATGTCAAACTTAGAATGTTTGGAAATACACTCACTGGTGCTGCATTTAACTGGTTTATTAATTTACCAGCAAATTCTATCCTTAATTGGCATTAAATGGAAACTGCATTTCATGCTCAATTTTATAGGACAGAACCTGAAATAACTATGGCAGATTTAGCTAAAATAAAGCAGAAACCAAATGAAAAGGTAGAAGATTTTATTGCTCGATATAGACAAGTTAAGTCTAGATTGCTGGTGCAATTACCAGAAAGAGAGCATATTAGTATAGCTAAAAATGGCTTAATCCTTGAACTTAGGAAGAAGTTTGAAGATAGGGAATTTGTAGATTTGGCTCAAATGGCATCATGTGTCGCTAAATATGAGAGGCTTTTAGAAGAGGATGATGGTAAAAGAAGAGTACCTAGAGCAAGTTATTATGCTCAAAATGAGGTTAATGTTGGTTTAGGTTATTCTTCTGATGATGAAGTAGATATAAATGTTGCCGAGTTAAATATAAGTAAACCTCATATTTGCACAGCATTGAAGAAAGCATCTCAGAGTGAAAATGTTAAAAAACTAATTGAAAAGCTTGATAAAGTCAATAGGCAGTTCTCTTTTGACATTACAAAAACTGAGCAAATTTTTTATGTATTGTTGAAAGACAAGAAAATTAGCCTAAAAGATGATCATAAAATTCCAGCAGAAGATGAAATAAAAGACATTGTAAATGGCATAACAATTGGTCACATTCAACTAACAATTGTTTATCCTTGCGTCATTCTTTACAGGATGCAATCGAAGCTGGAAAGTTGAAGTTCCCTAATGGAGATAAATCCATGATGGTTGATCAAAATCCTTTTCCTCCTGGTGTAACTATTAGCGTGTTGACTCCTATGTTTTCTGAATTGGAGAAATCACAATTTCAAAGGAATGTGAGTTCAGGGAGTTCAAATGGAGAGAAGAGGAAACTTCTGGCGATTTTGAGCAAGTGTGTGGATGCTATGATTGTTACAAAAAATGAACAAGTTCAGAGATCAAAGGAACCAGTAGTTAAGCAAATGCCAAAACAATGGCAGCAAAGATCTTTTGTTGAGATTATGAGAGAAGAAGAGATTAAAGCTGGAGAAAAGAAAATTCCAGCTCATAATGAAAAAAGATTTCCTAATAACTTTGAACATAGTTATGTACTTGAGAAAGTTCAAAATTCTAGGGAGAAATATCTCAGACCATACCCTAGATCAGTTCAAGGTATCCATATGGGAAGTAATTACCCTGGAAGAGATTTTAGGGGTGAAATTCCTCCAGTAAGGAGTTTTGGTAGAGGGAGAGCTATGTTACCTCAATTTTTTCAGCAAGGACAATTCAGAATGATGCAAAATAGTCAAAGACAAGTAGTGGAAGTAGGAGAACCTGTTGAGAGAAGAATGTTACCACAACAGTTTCTGCCTAAGAAGAATGTCTGGGAAAGAGTAAGTTCTTTTCAAGGTAGAGAGAGGAAGTCTTTCAAACCTCCACCTGACACTCCTGCAGATCGATGGTTTTCAAAACTATATGTGGATCCTCAAGAAACGGGATTCCCTCCTTATAGAGATATGCCTCGAACTCAAAGGAGGAAGTGGTAGAAGTTCAATCAAATAACCAAGCAGAATTATATGCAAATGGCTAAGGAATGTGGTTTAACTGATAGAACTTATGTAGTGCCAGATGTAGAATCCGAAGCTGAGGAAATGCAAGTGAATGCAGTTCAAATGGAAGAAAAAATTGATGGAGAAATTGAAGGTAAAAATCCTAGATTTGACAGAAAGAAAGAAGAGTTAGAAGGAGAATCTTCACATCAAGCAAGTACTGATTTGCCTGATAAGGTGTCAGTTAATTATGTTTTACCAAATACATTCTTGGCTTTTAAGAAGCATGATTCCTTGAATGAGTTAAGTGATACAGAAGAAGTGTTGATAGAACTGTTTATACTTCAATTTACAATTGAGGGTAAATTGGTCTTATCATAATTCTAATCAAGATGTGTGGTTAGGATTTAATCAAAATTCCTAAAGAAACTAGGTTTCTGCACCACCCTGATTCAAATTGAATTAGGAAAGTCTTGTAAATTAATTGCAAGGGCTGAAATTAATTAATTATTAAATAAATAATAATTATTTTCTTGAATAATTATTATTAAAAATAACATATGTGCCGCCCCTACCTGGGTGAGTGGCAGAAAAAGTCAATCGGAAGCAGTTTCCTTTGATATTGCTGCCTGCTAGGGAGGCAAACAAATAAAAAAAGGAAAATTGCTTGTCATCTGCCCATGAGATGAAAATACCTCATGGACATACATAGCAAGGCCCAAGTCGTCTCCCATACAGAAGAGAGGCCGCCCTCTGCCCTGCAGAGAGAAAATACCTCATGGACATACATAGCAAGGCCCAAGTCGTCTCCCATACAGAAGAGAGGCCGCCCTCTGCCCTGCAGAGAGATATTTTTCTCTTCCTACAGGAAGGAGGCAAGAGTTAAAGTTTGTCAGCAAGAGAAACATCTATGCACGTGAGAGAGGCATGAGATTTTCAACCTCACACCTCCTCCATATAGTCGACCAACCATAGTTGAGAAATCGCCTAGCCTTGTTCCTCTCCCCGGGAGGCGAAATTGCAACTTGTATTTGTTCAATTAAGGACAAAATAGTAAAATTGACCAATTGAAGAGGCTAGAGGCTGCGATTTTTACCAAGGAGCACACCATGATGATCCTTGAGCTATGTAGATCATCTTGGTGAAATTTCACCTCATTCTGACATCGGAGTAAAAACTTATGCCCGATTTTCAGTTAAGGACATTTTGGGAGTGAAACCAAATTCACCATGCTAGAGAGCTCGAAATCACTTGGGATTTTTTCCATAGCCTTATGGAGATAATCTAAGCCTACTGGTGAAATTTTGGTTAAAACCGAGATCGTTTGCAACTTTTGCATTCTTTTCAATTAAGGACATATGGCTTTCTCACCCCGGTTTAAGCCATTTTCTTAATTAATTATTATTTTCATGATTTGAAGAGCTAAATATGACTAAGTATGAGTAATTTCGTGGCTTTTATGATCAAAGTTCAATTCATGATGTCAATAGGCCACTACTTGGTTAAATTAGCTAAGTTCAGCACAAAGGAAGCAACAAAGGCTTGCTGCAATATGATAGGAAGAGGAAGGAATTATCATCAACCACCCAGGAGGCAGATATTCATCTCCTATCCAAGCAGAGTGGCGCCCTAATGCTTATTTTATCCTCTCCCCAGTAGTTGGAAGCAATCAGAAGAAGAAGGAAACTTCACCGCACCTTCCTGGAAGCTGTCATCTGCACAGGAGGAGGATTTTGCCTTTCTCAGCAAGGCAAGCCCATTAATGCCAAAGCCCATGCCGCCACCTATATAAAGGGAGGCCATTCTCAGGTTTTAGGCAGATATCACTCATTTCAAAAACCAGCTCCTGAAGCTACAAACTTGCTCCGCACAAAAAACCAAGCTCCGTGCTTATTTTCTCTCCGGCTCTGCGCCATTTTCACCTTGTTCATCACGAGTTCTTCACTCGTTCTTCATATTTTTCTTGTTTAGATCTTGTCTTAGGACAATCAAACACTCTTTTAGTGTTTTTCTCTTGTTTCAATCTTGTCTCCGGACATACAAACACTGTACACGTGTTTTTATTCAGAAATAACAGATCAGTTTGTTATTTTCTTTTCAAATTCAATTGCAATCAAAGCATATCTCTTAGATCTGATCCAAATAGAAAAGAGGCCATAGATGAGAAGCAGTTCGCTTGCGGATCCAATGATTTAAATGCTCCGGTGTGACTTTGATCCAATCCCCACAATCGCTCTGATCTTTTAATCTGCTGCTCCGCGCACCAGATCCAGTTTTTACAACCTCTTTGTTAATTTCAGCAAATTGACTGGCACGCCCCTATGCTGTCATAAAGAATTCTCCGCGAAAACTCTAGCAAGAGATTTTTGACGCAACAAGAACCAATTGCTTCTTTGAATCTGGGGAATGAAGAAGATAATGTCCTTGAAACAGATGTAGTTGAAGGAGAATTAAATGATTCAAATAATGATTCAGATCATTCAAATGAGATTATTGTGGAAAGTAAGCAGTGGAAAGTATCTTTTGTTAAACCACCAACTGAACTTACTCAGCACCTGAGGCCACTATATATTTCTGCTGTGATGAATGGCCTTCTTGTGAAGAAAATTCTGGTGGATAATGGAGCTGCTGTAAATGTAATTCCTCATAAAATGCTGACAAGATTGAAAGCTGAAAGTTCAGAGTTGCTGCCTTCAGATATAGTCATTTATGGATTTGATGGTGGTGCAACAAGAGCTAAAGGTATCTTACCTTTAAATTTACAAGTGAGAGAGGTAAGTTCAATTACTGCTTTCTTTGTTATCAGTTCTTCAACTACTTATAATGCATTATTAGGTAGAGATTGGATTTATTCTAATAGTGCAATTCCATCATCATTACATCATATATTTTTGTTATGGAAGGAAAGTGGAGAAGTTGAGATTGTTCAAGCAGATAACAAACCATTTGTGGTGAGTGCTGGTTGTCTGGATGCTCAGCTGTATTCCAATACATATGGTCCTTTGAGATTTGAAGATGGTCTAAATGGTGAGATGCCAAAGGCTACTTTTTTAGTGGATAACAAAGAGTGGAACATGTTAACTGTAGAAGCTATTTTGGACTCGGTGAGATCCTCATCAGTAGTTATTGAAGAAATTGTTAATGATGAATAGAGACATCTCAGTTGTGATAAAAGAGACTCTGAAGAAAGTTCAGGCTTACTCAATTGAAAAGAGTTTGTTTCATATCGAAAATGAAGAAAATGCAAAGTCAGTTTGCATTGCATTGACAATACAAGACCCTTTGGTGGAAGTGAACTTGGGGGCAGATTCTGATGAATCAAAACCTACTTATGTAAGTTCATTTTTATCAGAATATCAACAAAAACAATTAATAAATTTGCTAATTAAATTTAAAGATTGTTTTGCCTGGGATTATGTTGATATGCCTGGATTAAATAGAGACCTAGTGGAACACATGTTACCTATTAAGGCTAATGTAAAACCTCACAAACAACCTGCTAGAAGGGTAGCACCTGATATTTATCCTATAATAAAAGAAGAAATAGAAAGGTTGTTGAAAGCTGGGTTCATTAGGCCTGCTAGGTATGTTGAATGGCTATCAAATATAGTCCCAGTAGTGAAAAAGAATGGAAAACTTAGAGTGTGCATTGATTTTAGGAATTTAAATAATGCTTCACCTAAAGATGAATATCAAATGCCAATAGCAGACATGCTTATTGATTCGATGAATATCCAATGCCAATATCAGACATGCTTATTGATTCTGCTGCTGGAAATGGAGTAATGTCATTCTTAGATGGATATTCTGGGTATAATCAGATATTCATAGCTGAAGATGATATTTCTAAAACTGCATTCAGGTGTCCAGGTTCTTTAGGAACGTATGAATGGGTTGTTATGCCATTCGGACTAAAAAATGCAGGAGCTACATATCAGAGGGCTATGAATGCCATTTTCCACTATATGATTGGAAGATATGTAGAGGTTTATATAGATGACATTGTAGTTAAGGCTACTGATTTTAATGAACATCTTAATAGACTGGAAATGTTATTGAATAGAACTAGATTAAGGGGATTGAAACTAAATCCTTTAAAGTGTGCATTTGGAGTCCAAGCTGGTCATTTTCTAGGTTTCTTAGTTCATAGGAAAGGAATAAAAATTGATAAGAACAGAGCTAAAGCAATTCTAGAGGCAAAAGTTCCAACAAATAAGAAAGAGTTGCAAAGTTTTCTTGGACAAATTAACTACTTACGTAGGTTTATCTCTAACTGTGCAGGAAAGTTGTATGCTTTTACTCCACTATTGAGACTTAAATCAGAGGAGAGTTTTCTCTGGAATGATGAACATCAAGTGGCATTCGAAGAAATCAAGAAGTACTTGATAAATCCACCTGTGTTGATGCCCCCAAGGAAAGGAGTCAAATTTAAATTATATGTTGCTTATATAGAAAAATCACTTGGTGCATTGTTAGCACAAGATTCAAGTGAAGGGAAAGAACAAGCTGTATATTATTTAAGTAGAAATATGATAGATGCTGAGCTAAGATATTCAACTATTGAAAAGTTGTGTTTGACAGTATATTTTGCTTGTATGAAATTAAGGCATTACTTAATTAATGAACAAGTAGACTTGATCTGCAAGAATGATGTTATTAAGTACATGTTAAACAAACCTGTAATGGGAAACAAAATTGGAAAATGTGTATTAGCTCTATTTGAATTTTCTTTAAATTTTTTTCCTCAAAAAGCTATGAAGGGGTAAGCATTAGCAGATTTCTTAGCTGATCAACCTTGTCAAGTGACTTTACCTAAATTGGATGAGGTTATGCTAGTGGAACCAATTCCTTGGGTCTTAGAATTTGATGGTTCGAAGACAGAGTTGGGGGTAGGAGCTGGAATAGTTTTAACTTCTCCATCAGGTAAAATATTCAAGTTTTCTTTTTCCTTGTTGTTTAAATGCTCAAATAATCAAGCTGAATATGAAGCTTTGATTGCCGGATTAGAATTGTTGATTGAGCTCAAAGCTTATTCAATATTAATTAAAGGAGATTCACAACTAGTTATTGGATAGTTAACTGGTATATATCAGTGTATTAGTCCAGTGATGCGATCCTATTACAAAATAGCTCAAGACTTTTTGAGTCAATTCAGTGAGACTAAATTTGAGTTTGTTTATGGAGAAGAGAATTCTCCAGCAAATGAGTTAGCACAGGCTGGATCAGGTTATAAGAAAACAAACTTAATTGAATTTAGGCCTCAACCATTAGATTCTGCTTTGACCAGAATTTGTGAAGGAAATCAAGTCTGTGAAGTAACAACATTAACATGTTTAGAAGATTGGAGAACACCTATATGATAGTATTTAGAAAAGCCTGATGGAAATTATGGTCACATAGTTAAGATAAGAGCTATGTAATACTGTTTGGTGAAAGATGAACTATTCAAAAGAGGAACAGATGGGATCCTTTTGAAATGTATAGATACAAAAGAATCAATGAGAGTTATGGCAGAAGTTCATGAAGGAATGTGCGAATCACATCAAGCTGGAAAGAAAATGATGTGGTTAATAAAAAGATATGGTTATTATTGGCCAACTATGGGAAAAGATTGCCATAAATATGCCAAAAGATGTCAAGCTTGTAAAAAACATGGACCAATTCAAAAAGTGCCTGCTTCAGAGATGAAATATATTATGAAATGTTGGCCTTTTAGAGGGTGGGCAATAGATATTATAGGAGCAATCACACCAAAACCAACCAATTCAGACAAGTTTATTTTAGTGGCTACAGATTATTTTACAAAATGGACCGAGGCTTCATCCTATAAGTCTATTGATACAAAGGATGTAATAGACTTCATCAGAAATAAGATTTTGTTCAGGTTTGGAATACCAAAAACAATAACTACAGATTAGGCCACAGTTTTTGGAGATACTCTAAAAGATTATTTATCTGCATTTAGTATCAAGCTTGTACACTCAACACCATATTTTGCTCAAGCCAATGGTCAAGTTGAATCATCAAACAAGATTATAAAGCAAATCTTGGAGAAGATGATTACAAATGAGCCAAATAAATGGCCAGAACTTCTTCCAGAAACTTTGTGGGCATTTAAGACTTCTAAAAGGACTACAACTGGTACAACACCTTATGCATTAGTTTATGGCCATGATGTTGTATTACCAGCATAAATAAATGTAAAATCTTTAAGAATTCAGATCCAGAATGAATTGTTACCAGATGAATATGCAGAATTAATGCATTTGGAGAAGATGGACTTGGATGAAACAATAATTCAATGTTTCGAAAGTATGCAACAACAGAAGTTACAGGTTGCAAAAGCATATAACAAAAGATTGAAACCTAAATCCTTCAACAATGGTGATTTAGTCTGGAAAACAGTTTATCCTTTAGGAGTTAATGATCCAAAATTTGGTAAATGGTCTCCTAATTGGGAAGGACCTTTCCAAGTTAATAAGGTACTTGGAGGAAATGCTTACCATTTACAGGACTTGGATGGAATTGATCATCCTAGAAACATAAATGGTAAATATCTTAAGATATATGTCCTTAGTGTATGGGATAATTTTGGGGAAGAATAAATGCAAATAATAATTGACTTGCAAGAAACTTGTAAGAAATTGATTCAGACAAATAAAGGAAAATATACAGGAAAGCTGTAATGTCTAACATATTCCAAATTTTGGAAAAAGATAAAAACATAGAATTCATTCCATTAGACAAAAGAAAATGTCACACAAAATAGTGACATCATAGAAGAGAAAATGTTCATTAGGTTAAATGTGGTATTGCAACAGCCATGTCTCTTTGTAGACACCAAAGAATATATTTTTTAACCCAATAAATTTAATTTAGGCTTAGCTAGGTTTGGTTTTGATTTAAACCCAGTGATGTGGCCTGGTTAGGTTTGGGTTAAATTTATTGGGTTGTATTTGGGCTTTAGTAATTATTTATTTAGACTAGTTAAGTGGGTCAAGTAAATAATTATAGCACATGTTCAATAAGTTTATGTTGGAAATTTCCTAGTAGTTTCCTCACATTACTTGCTCTCAAAGAACTTAGGCCTATATAAAGGTTCTCTCTTCCTAACCCTAGGGACATAGAGACAAACATACACACGTG
>AWUE01014593.1:0-70847 GCA_001974825.2 Corchorus olitorius
AGGTTTTCTTTAAAGTCTTGTCAATTTGTGGGAGACTATATAAAAATTTAAGAATAATAAATTGAATAATTGAATTGTAATAAGAGTAAAATAACAAAAGGGGTATAAATAAGAATGATCCAAGGGATGTACAAGTGGTAGTTGTTTGGAGCTTTATAATTTAATTAAATCAATCAATATAAAATAATTTAAGAAGTATATCAAAATAAGGGTAACAATTTAAATTCCGACGACGGAGCCCCTTCGAGAAATTTAAAATTTCTTGAATACTCTTGAAGATAATTGTCTCAAAATTTTTGTCAAAATGTGAGGAAATTGAAGACAATTTAATTAAAGGTAAAATTTAACAATCATGAATTTAAAGGATTAAAAGTAATGATTAAGGTTAAAGGGCTAATGTTTAATTAAAATGGTACTGTCTATTTGACAGGCGTTGTAGGGGTGCTAATACCTTCCCTACACGTAATCGAACTCCCGAACCCAAAATTTGGTAACAAAGAACATTGTTTAGTCATTATTAATGAACTTAATTCCACATTACGTCTCATGATTTGCACGTTACGACAGTTTGGCGACTCCACTGGGGAAATTCGAGAGTCGGGCCATGAACAATTAAACATTAACCAAAAGCCTTAATAAAATTACTTAAAATCCTCAAAATTTATTTTGTTTGTTTTGCATTCATGTTGCATTTGCATAAGTGTTGTCGTCCCTGATAGAGGAAGTGGAGTACCTATACTCTCGTGAGGTTTTACCTCCGCAATGGTTAGGGAATCACTACCACTCAAATTGAACCCTTTTCATTTGTAGCCTGTGATGGGTGAGAAATGAGGGTGCCTTGTAAAAGGAACAATTTGGGAGCCTTTAAGATAAACCAAACCATGCATATCGAAAAACTCAAGCCAACCTTAGGTAGAGCGATACCTAGCGATGGTGCCTTTATTAGGAACATGTCATTGTCATTCTTTGTTGTTGTGGTGCTTTATTATGAATTAACCCTATGTGTTTTTGATCATTTCATTTCATGTATTTGCATCAAAAGGTTGCTTAAAAGATCTTTGGTATTTTCATGCTATGATAATGGCAAAGTGCACGTTTGATGAAAGTTCTTTGAGATTAATGTCATATAAGTGAGTTAATTCTAAGAAATTTTCTTCCATGATCATACATTTACTTTCAAAATTCTTACATGTTGCATAAACATACATTTAGTGGTACATTCATTTTGGAGCTCAGGGGCACTCCACAGAGAATTGCACAAGGTAGAAGTATGTTGTTCAAGATTTGGTCAAGAGTGGTAACTTAGCTTCTTGAAGGAGAAATGTTAAAGTTTGGGGCAAGTGACTTTGCAAAACTAAAGAATGGTTGGAGAAGCCATGAGTACTGCAGTTTTCTCAAAATCAGTATTAATGAGTTTGCACTTGGATTTCTTGTTTTTTGTCATTGTAATAAACTTTTTCTTAAGGGTGTGTGTTGAATTCTTTTTATGGTTATCAGTCTTCCAATGTTCAATTTTTATCATTAGTCATGAAGTAAAATGCACTGCAAGTTCCCACATTCGTTCATTCATTCGTTATATTATTTATTTGTATATATGTATATATTTTCCTTATTGCTTCTTAGATTGATTGATAATGAATACAAAGATGATTTGCCCTGTAAGGAATTTGATGAGATGATGAATTTGGATTCTGATGAGAATCTAAACAAAGTCAAAATCGCACTTGGAGATTGTTGATATCTTTGTTGGTATTGTCAAAAGAAGTCTGATTTAGACTCGGACATGGTCGTTCACAGTTGCCCAACAAGTTAGAATGTGAGAAGTTGCAAAAAAAAAAAAAAAGAAAGAAAGAAAGAAAGAAAGAAATTGGATTGCAACGTCATGTGCTTGCACAGATTTTCAGGATTTTCAAAAATGATTTTCAAGAAACTTTTTCAAGAAATGATTTTCAAAAATGAGTTTTCAAAAAGGTTTTAAGTTTTCAAAAGATCGTCTTTCATCAAAATATCTAGATCTGAAATGATAAATGGCCTTCTTTCTTATTCTTTCGCTTGCAGAAAATTATCCATTGTTGTCCTCTTTGAGCCTTATGGATTTTCTTTCGGATTAACCCTGATCAAGGATCACTCTCCACACTGGGGGTAAAGAAAAAGAAGAGATTGTCACAAATTGGAAACATATGCCCAAGCAAGTCAATAGGGACGATGTGAATAAAAAGAAAAAAAAAGGAAAAAGGAAAAGAAGATTGTTCTTGAATCCATCCAAAGAAAAAAAAAAGAATGCGAAGTTTAATAAAAAGAAGAAGTTTGGGAACAGAAGAAAGTGTTCAAATGAAAACTGGACATCGAAATTGAAAGAATTGTGCATGCAAGAAAGAAAGTGATTATTGAATCAATCACCTTCAACACATTTTTGAGCCTTCTTATCCTTTTTTGGCACCCCTAACCCAAGCCTACGTTACGTGCTTAGTAAAGTTCATCTTTGGTCAGATCTAGATATTAAAAGTGAGGGAACTATTTTCAAAAGAAAAAATATTTTTTAAAAGGATTTTTGAGAAAATGGGTTTTAAAGAGTTTTTCAAATGCAGGTGCATGGTGAAGCAATCTAAAGAAAAAAAAAAGAAAAGGAAAAAGCAAAGAAAAAAGAAAAAAAGGGAAAAGGTTCAAATTGAAAACCTGAAAAGGCGGTTTGAATTTGCTTGGACACTTGAGTATGAAACTTAGAAAGGCAACTCGAGTCGTGTTTGGAAAGTCAGTCCATGGAATCATATTTGAACATTTCTTGAGATGAGAAACTGATCCAGAAACATCAATTAAGTTGGGAATATCAATGCATGATCAAATTGGAGGAAGATTTGGGAAATATTTCTTAAGGTGGGAAGCTGATCCAGAACCATTAATTGAGTTGGGAATATCAATGCATGATCAAATTGGAGGAAGATTTAGGGGCATCAATCAACATCAGAGTATTCATTGTCAAGAAGTCTCTTCTCTCTATTTCAAAAGTAATTTTTTGTCTATGGATTGATCATTCCACTTGATTTTTCTTTATTATATATATACTTTTTCCTGAATATATATGTATTTCACTATTATTCTCAGGGAACTTGTATGTTGCATTGCATTTCATCACAAATAATAAAGACTGAACATTTCAGAGATGATCATAAAAGGGCGTTCACTGTTCACTAAAAAATAAGTAAAGGGATTAAAATGGATGATGCAAACTTGATTTGATCATGGGGGTATAGAAAGATGATTAAGGTCTCCGACTTGAACTGATCATGGGGCATGAGGTAAATTGCTCAACGGAATGTTGGAAAGATGAGAATTTTTGCCTATTTGGATTGATAAGTGGGGCATGTGCTTGGAAAGCTTGCCACTGAACTAGCTAGTGACCATATTCAAAATTGATTTATGCCTACATGGTCAAAGAAGATAAGAATCACAAAGGGGCATCTTGGAACTTTTTGAAACCATGAATGTTCATCAGCATGCATGCATTGCACCTCATAATCATAATCATCAACATTCACATCCATTAAAAGCATTCAATTGTTCTGTTTCAAAATTGTGTCAAAGGCTCATTTCAAGAATTTCAAAATCTGAGTTTGAGCATGTTGGAAATTACTCCCCTTGATTGAGGTTGCTTGTTATTCGAAACCTCAAAATCCTTTTTCATGACAAAATTCAGTCTCATCAAAATCTTGTTCAAGATTTCTGTTTAGGTGTCTTATCAAATTCTTATTTAAGGTCCCTGTTTAGGTGTTTCATAAAAATCTTGTTCAAGATTCTTGTTTAGGTGTCTTATCAAATCCTTGTTTAAGGTCCCTGTTTAGGTGTTTTATTAAATCCTTACTTAAGGTCCCTGTTTAGGTGTCTTATCAAATCCTTATTTAAGGTCCTTGTTTAGGTGTCTCATCGAAATCTGGTTCAAGATCCTTGTTTAGGTGTCTCATCAAAATCTTGTTCAAGATTCATGTTTAGGTTTCTTATTAAATCTTTATTTAAGGTCCCTATTTAGGTGTCTCATCAAAATCTTGTTTAAGATCCCTGTTTAGGTGTCTTATCAAATCCTTATTTAAGGAGCCTGTTTAGGATTCTTGTCAAAATTTTTGTTTAAGATCCCTGTTTAGGTTTCTTATCAAATCCTTATTTAAGGTACCTATTTAGGTGTCTCTTCAAAATCCCTGTTTAGGTTTCTTATCAAATCCTTATTTAAGGTACCTGTTTAATTGTCTCTTCAAAATCCCAATTTAGGTTTCTTATCAAAATTTTGTTCAAAATCCATTTCTTGTTCAAAATTCTTGTTTTGTGTTTAAAATGATCCAGTGCGGTCTCTCTAGAAAGTTGATCTTAAGATGACCCAGTGTGGTCTTTCATAGAAGTTTTCAGAGATCTAAGTTGATCTTAAGATGACCCGGTGTGGTCTTTCATAGAAGCTTTTAGAGGTCTAAGTTGATCTTTAAACGACCCTGTGTGGTCTTCCATAGAAGTTTTCAAAAAACTAAGTTGATCTTAAAGTTGATCTAGTGTGGTCATTCCAAGAAGTTTACGATGATCAGAGTTGATCTCTAAACTGACCCAGTGCGGTCATTCCAAGAAAGGTTTCCATGATCAAGGTTGAACTCTTAATAATCCAGTGCGCTTAATTAAGAAGTTCAAAATTTGCATTTCATTTCAAAATTCAAAGTTCAAAATCTGCATATCATATCAAAACTCAAAGTTCAAAATCCACAGTTTCTTATTTCATTCTTCAAAACTCAAAATCTGCATTCTTCAGCCGAAGATATGTTTCATGAATTCCACCATTTGGTTGGGATAGACTTTTTATATTCCTCGAATAAGGAAACTGTTTGCATTTCATTGCTCAAAATTTAAAATTCAAAATTCAAAACTCAAAACTCAAAATTCATGTCTCAAAAATCAAATTTCAAAACATGCATTTCAGCATTTCATTCTTCAAAAGTCAAAAGTCAAAAGTCAAAAGTCAAAAGTCAAAAGTCAAAAGTCAAAAGTCAAAAGTCAAAAGTCAAAAGTCAAAAGTCAAAAGTCAAAAGTCAAAAGTCAAAATTCAAAATTCAAAATTCAAAATTCAAAATTTGCATTTTTTTCAAAACTCGAAACTCAAAATTTGTATGCCATGTTCTAAACTCAAAATCCAGAACCTGCTTTTTCTTTTATTCAAAATCTCAAAATCCTAATTGGTGTTTTTGTTTCTATTCATCGTGATGGAAGTTCGATGTTCAAAACATTCTTTTGTTGTAGGAGCGGTGTCTACGTCTTTGTGTACTCTCTGCTTATCGAGAAATACAACAGGACGCCTTTATGTATTTCTTGATTCCCAGAAAGTTCACAAAGAGGGGCAGCTGTAGACACCGAAATTTAATTTAGGCTTAGTCTAGTTTTGATTTTGATTTAAACCCAGTGATGTGGCTTGGTTAGGTTTGGGTTAAATTTATTGGGTTGTGTTTGGGCTTTAGTAGTTATTTATTTAGGCTAGTTAAGTGGGTCAAGTAAATAATTATAGCACATGTTAAATAAGTTTATGTTGGAAATTTCCTAGTAGTTTCCTCGCATTACTTGCTCTCAAAGAACTTAGGCCTATATAAATATTCTCTCTTCCTAACCCTAGGGACATAGAGACAAACATACACATGTGAGAAAAATATTAGTTGCTATCCTCTATAGCCGCACCACACAAGAGCAGTAAAAATACTCTCTAATACCGCACGAGATTTTGGTATCAAAGCCCCAAAGCCGAAACTTGGAATAAAGATTTTTTGGGTCTTGATTCGGCTTCTTTGAAGTTTCTTGACTCTTGTACATGTTTGGTCCTTCCGTCGGTTGATTCCAAAATTATAGCGGTGGAGTAATTGAGATGCTTCGATTATGGGAAGGAAATAGAATGGAGATTAGGCGCATGAAGGAAAAGCATAAAATAGAAAGTCAAAATCTTCTATTTTGGCTCCCACGTGCAGATCAATCAGATTGATTTCTTGGTGTGGTAAATTTCCATTTTCAAACTCCTTCTTTACATGGTTACTCAATTTGGTCCTTTTGTTATGTGATTGCTTCATGGTGTTTGGTTTGATTCGCCTAGGAAGTCCATGATTTATTCTGATGTTATTTTTGATTTATTTTGTTTAATATACAAGTGTATCATATTTTAATTTATATGCTAGCATGCATCGCTTGCACCCTTTCATTAATTTGAAATAATACATGTTCCTAGTCAAAAATTCCAAAATCAAAATTGTTTAATTGTTCCCTTATCAAAATAAAAAAAACATCAAAATTTACTCCTGGCGCGCAAGAGTATAAACTGTGAACGGCAAAATCATATGCATTAGATTAGGTTTAATAAATCTGTCAAGTTCTGCCAATCTTGTGGGGAATTTGGGGATTTTGCATAATTAGGGTTTCATTTAAAATATATAATAAAAAATTTGATAATTAATTTTAAGAGAATATTTTCTAAATCTTGCCATATTGTGGGAGATTTAGAAGATACTAAAAAAAAGGAAATAAAATAAATAAAATTAAACAAGATTGTTAATATGGAAAATTCAATTATAAAAAGAATTAATAAATAATAAATAATTAGATACTAAATTTTGCCAATTTGTGGAAAATTTAGGAAATTTCAAATTGAAATAACTCTAATAAATAATAATAATCAAACAAATAAATCTTAGATTTTGCCAACATATGGGAAATCATTAAATAAAAGGATTTAAATCAAAATGGCTTTTAACATAATAAATAAAGGTTTTCTTTAAAGTCTTGCCAATTTGTGGGAGACTATATAAAAATTTAAGAATAATAAATTGAATAATTGAATTGTAATAAGAGTAAAATAACAAAAGGGGTATAAATAAGAATGATCCAAGGGATGTACAAGTGGTAGTTGTTTGGAGCTTTGTAATTTAATTAAATCAATCAATATAAAATTATTTAAGAAGTATAACAAAATAAGGGTAACAATTTAAATTCCGACGACGGAGGCCCTTCGAGAAATTTAAAATTTCTTGAATACTCTTGAGGATAATTGTCTCAAAATTTTTGTCAAAATGTGAGGAAATTGAAGACAATTTAATTAAAGGGAAAATTTAACAATCATGAATTTAAAGGATTAAAAGTAATGATTAAGGTTAAAGGGTTAATGTTTAATTAAAATGGTACTGTCTATTTGACAGGCGTTGTAGGGGTGCTAATACCTTCCCTACACGTAATCGAACTCCCGAACCAATTTGGTAACAAAGGCCAATTTTTAGTCATTATTTAATGAACTTAATTCCACATTAAGGACACATTAAAATGATTAACCAAATTAGGTGGCCAATCACACCTAGATAAAAAGATTGGTGGCGACTCCTTTCAAATGAGTCTAGTGTTCAAGTCTCATGATTTGCACGTTACGACACTCTTTCATCCAGTTCTTCCTCTTCTTCCTCAATCATCATATCCTGAAATTTAAGTTTAAGATTAAAAGTCAAAAATCAAGCTTATTAGATTGATTATTGAGAGTGTAAAGCTATCAGATTAATACCTCAGTGTCAGAGTCAGGATGCACTGGACCTGGCGGGCTTTGTGGTTCAGGTTCGTCAGGCAGGTTGAACAAAGGGTGTTGTGGAGGACTTCCAACTTTCAGGATGAAGTTTGTCACAGGAACAACATTATTGTTCAGATTTGTGTCTTCAATTAGAGCAAGGGAAGTGGTATTCTGAATTTGTATAATGAGCCACATTATTAATTCAACTCAATGGCTTTTTAAATTACCAAATCAAAGAATAATAAAGACTTACAGCTGTAATCAAACAGTTGGAGAGTACTTGCTCTATAGACTACCTTTTGAAGAAAGAAAATCCAGACTGGTTCCACCAGAAAGAAAAGTTTGGATGAAGTCCAACAAAAGGTTTGAAAGGGAAAAACGTCCTTTTAATACAAGATGTCATTGATGCATTAACAGAACGGATTACATCCATTTCCCATGGTTCCATGATGTTTTCAACTGGAGAGAATCCAGAATTAGTAGTGAAAAAACTTGGAACAAGAATCCCTTGTTGCATTCCAAATTGCCTTAGAGCCAATTGAGGGGAATATGTAATAGTGAATAGAAAATGGGGGTAATAGTCCATGTCTATGGCGACCTACTAAGTTTCTAGGGCTTAAGTAAGAGGTCAAGCATCAAGAAAAGAGAAATAATCTGGATGATTATCATCAAACTATTCATTGGCAGAAATAAAGAGAGCTTTGAATTTATCATGAAGGTGTTCATAAGGAGTAAAAAACTCAGAAGAAGTAGGTTTGAAAGTATATAAGTACTTAATGACACCAGTGAAGGAAGGAAAAGTTGGATTAGCAAACAAATGACTCCTTAAAGTATGACTATCAAAGACAAGGGAAGGAATCCTATAATGATGGTTTGACTGATGAAAGTACAAAGTAAACCATACTTGAAATAACCATATTGGACCATCGCATTTAGTTGTACCCTTTCCCGTCCTATCAACTAAGGTGTTCATACCTTTATAAGCATATGCTAGCATCAATGGGGGAAGATCAACAACTTTTCATTGAGCCAATAACTCAGCCAATGGGACAAAGTCTGAACACGACTGAATTGGGATGCAAAAAATGAACTTGCATAACCAATATAACAGGAATGCAACATGTTCAAATTCACCAATTTCAGTTTTTGAAGAGCAAAATTGGCGTTTGAAAGAACGAAAAGAGTGATAAAATGACTTCAAAGGAAAGTTTGAAGTAGAAGGATTGAAAAATTCATGATGACCAGATTCAAACAAAGAATTCCTGAAAACAATCAATACCACAACATCTCTAATGGTTAGGGTCATCCAACCAGAAGGAAAAATGAAAAGATTGTAACGGGGTGACCAAAACAAAGGTAAAGTAGCAAGAATATGGTGATCAAGCTTAGGAATTGAATTGCATAATTCTAGCATCGAAAGGATTCCTAATTTACACCAAGAAGCAGAAAAGTGGGGATAAAGCTTCAAATACCATTGTTTGAAGTCATTATCAGAAAATGGCCATTCTTGAATTAGAAAATCGTGAGGGTCTCCACAGAATGTATCAAGAATCGCTACACCTGGAGTGTGCATCAATATATCTTGGTTCTGAGGAAGAGGTAACCATGTCTCAATAGAATCCGCACTTAGGGACGTTGGTCCTGATGTGGTAATCCCATCAATACGTGAAATGCAAGGCAAGAAACCCTTCATTGATCGAATTCTGAGGCTAGAATAAGGATAAAATTCAGAGTTTCTAGTGATCGGATTAAGCAAAGGTGCAGCCATGATTATGGAGTGGAAGGATTTGTTTCTTTGGTCTTTTCTTAAAACAAAAGAAGTGAAAATTGAAGAGATCACTTCTTCAATTATGGAGGAGAAGTTAAATTAGTAAGAGACCACGTTCAAAGGAGTTTTGAATTAGTGGAAAGTTAGTGGAATTCAAAGGCATTAACTGGCAGTTAATAGAAGTTGAAGGGTTTGGAGCCGTTGCTAATTTGGGAAAGTGAACTTTCAAACGAACTAGAAAATTTAAGTAACAATAAATCAAATAATGATGTAATAAATCAATATTTGATTTGGGGGCAATTGTTGGAGTGAAAAATTAATTCTAGGACCAGGCTTATTGATGTTGGGCTTTTGATAGTTAGACCAAGGGAATACTTGGGCTTGAGTTAATTATTTTCGGGCCTGAAGAATGTTTAAGCCCTATTGAAGTAATTAAGATGGTTAATGATGGTTAAAGTTAGTTAAATAAGTGAATTAGTGGTCGGTTACTTTCACTTAAAATGTGGACAAGTTAAATGCAATTCATACACTTAGTTAATTTCGGATGAGAAGTTAATTAACCACTAGATGTGAATACTATAAATAAAAGTTTTTCTTATAGAGAGGGGGTTGGCAAATTAATCAATGACAAGAAGTCAAATTATCTTCATAGTTGTCTAGATTTGTAGGAATAACCCTTAGAATTAGAGTAATCTTGTAACTTAGGAGTAGTTCTGTAATTTAGTTTTTTCCTTTGATCCTTTGTATCCAAGTAATTCGAGATCTTTGAATCTCATTCCCATGTACTCTCTAGTGTCTTTAATATAAATTTCTTGTTTCAAAGAACCTTATAATTTAGTATATTTATTGAGATTCCCCGCCCTTGCATATAAGAAACAAGGGTGAGAACCCTTGAATTCAACCCATTAAACAATAATATATCTGTTGGGAAAAACATTGCAGACGATATGCTCCCAATTCAAAAAGAACACGAAGAAAAGGGAGTGATGTCCAAGCGATTACTGATTAATGAAGATTCGAATGTTTACTATTCAACAAATATATTTCAAATAGAAAGAAAAAAAAAATCTAGAAGCAACCCTACCCACAAGTAGAGGTGTTCATGGACAGGCCAGGGCCAAGCTATAATTTATTCTTACATAGCTTGTCCAAGCCCAATTCGGAACGACTAAACGGATCTTTACTTATGCCCAAGTCCGTTCAATAAAAAAAAGGCTTTGTCCAAGGCCCGTTAAAGTCCACCCATTTAGTAATTAAATATATAATATTTATTTATTTTTAATTTATTATTTGTATTTAAAATATATTTATTATTTGTTTATTAATATATATTATATCTAAAACAGTAAAACTTAATTAATATATATTTTTTATCAAAATAATTAATTTACACATCTAATAAATATTTTAACTCATCAATCTAATTAAAAACAAAAAAAATATAATATAATTATTTCACTATACGGGTCGGGTCGGGCTTTATGGCTAAGACCAAACCCGACCCACTTTGTAAACGGGGCTTAAAAATTTGTTTAAGCCTGTTGAACGGGTTTCAAATTTTTGTCCAGACCCTCCCAAATATCAGACGGGCTTATGGGTTTGGGCGGATAACCCAACGGTCTACCTAGAAGACGAAAGCAAAAAATGATATAGGGACATGTCTCTAGAATATCCGAAACAGGGAACTTTTGTGGCTCGTTGTCACAATAAGATCATGCAAACACTTTTATTGAATTATATATGAAAATTCTTACATCTTTTCATATCATCTTTATAATTTTTCAACCCACATGAGGCAATATGTTAATTAGTGTCTACAAGTCTACACTTGAGGTATACATGTAAAACAAAAAGAAAGGGCAAATCAGGGCACTGGCAGCAATGGCAAGCCCTAAGCAATGTGACAAGACAGCATATGTGCCAGTTATGAATGCAACCAACATGGCTGCCATGGCATGGATGGTTAATTTCAATGCCCATTTGAACATCCAGACAAGATTTGTCTTGTTGGTTTGAAGTGCCATAAACAAGTGGAAGAACACAGCACAACTAGAAAGCATCAAGGCAATACTATCTGAAATGACAAAGGCTTTGAATGCCAACACTTTTGTTAGGATTGCATGGCCTTGTAATTTTGGGTCATTTTCATCACTTGTTGTATACCCACCAGGCAAGGTGAATCCAGCTGCAAATGTGATTGTTGCAATGAGAGTTGCTACTACCAAATGAGCCTCTTTTGCTTCTTTAATAACATTTATCATGTCATCATCTTCATCTTTGCTGTTGTTTACCCTCTTGCCCTTTTCTCCCCTGTTAATTTCTTCCCTGTCCACGATCCGCTGACCCGGTTTAGTCCCCATAGTTTCCAAAGCTTTTCTGGACTTTTTCTGTGACATTAATATTGTTTGATTTCCAAAGATATCAGTAATTAGAGTTCCAAAGCCTAATCCACACTTATTACTCAATGATTCAATGAAGAAATATGTCTTACCAGATTTCCCCAAAAGCCATCTTGGGATAAAATAACATCAAGGGGATTGAGATTTTTGTTGTTAAATGAATGCCTATCAACTTTGGGGTGACCAATGAAATATTTCAAGTAGTTGAAGGAAGAAACATGGCAATGGAGAGGTGTGTTCCCATCTTTATCCTTTTCATTAATTAGATTGCTTAAGGATGTATCATCTAAGATTGTGTAAATTGCAAATTTGTTGTCACTCTCAACTGCATAGTGGAGAACATTCCTTCCTTTGGCATCAACTTGCTCCCAACAACCTATTAAGAATTTTTTTCCATAAATGATCAACATCTCATAAGATTGAATCATATGGTTTTTGAGATTCAATTATGCCTTTAAAAAGTACAATATTGGAGGCAGGGGAAAGGGAATTCAGATCAGAGACTATATTTTGAATTAGAACAAATTTAACAAAGGAAAAAAAAAAAAAAAGAACCTGGACATCTAGATATGAGTTCCTCCATAATGTATCTTTGACCATTTTGAGCTGCAAGATGAAGAGGTGTCTTCTCACCATTTTTGTTGGCAATGAAGGCTGCAGATTTATCAGTATCTAACAACATTTTCACAATTGGAAGATACCCAAATTGTGCTGCATAATGAAGTGGAACCCATCCTTGTTTATCTGCTTTTGTGGCCAGAAACTCCATTTTCCCTAGAATTTTCCTTGTCATTTCTACAAGAGAATAAAAGCAAATTAATACCTTTTCCTTAAATTGATGCCCTAGTCAATAGAGTTGAAAACTTGAAAGGCAAAAAGGAAAGGGAATATTTTGCCTTCATCTTTCCGAAGCACAGCAGCATGAAGAGCTGATCTCTCGTCAGGGCCATGAAAAGCTGGAGATTTACAACCTTCCAAAATCTGATCAACAGCCTCAGAAAACCCTCTTTCAACAGCTAAGTAAAGTGGGGTTTCACTAGAATCATTAACCCCATAAGAAAAATCCCCATATCTTCTTACCAATTCCTTCACAACTTCAATATGCCCATATTTAACAGCTTCATGCAAGGCTGAGTCTTTCACCTTATTCACCACCATCCTAAGCATCGTCCTGGCAGCTTCTTGATCTTCATGGCAAATCCTTTCATTTTCATCAGCAAGGACTTTGACTATATCTTCATGTCCATGCCTAGCTGCAATGTGCAAAAGGGTCTCTTCTTTGACATTTGATTGATGCAAAAGCTCCGGACAGATTCCAAGAACTTGTTTGACGAAGTTGACTGAGGCTGTTTCAGAAGGATCATGGTTAAGAACTTCAGTTTTGACATGGCCGTAGTAGTATAAAGGATATGAGGAATATCTGCATCTTGAAGTTATGTGGATGTGGAGGATTGTGTTGTTATCAATTGGAGTAACTAATTGGTTGAGCGGGTTTGGATGTTGCTTGAAAGCCTCAATTTCCCCTTTTGCTGCCTTGTAATAAAAAGAAGAGTCCATGGTTTCCATGGTGTTATTATCTTCCATTTCTGTGTATTTTTTTTTTTCTTTTTGAATCCTGGTAGTGGTACTAGTAAGATTCCAAGAAGAGCATTGATCAATTTGTTTTTTTTAAGAAAAAAAAAGGAAGGAGAAAAACATATAAATAAAGTAAAATTAATTAATTAATACTATAAAATAGAAAGACGGGAAAATATGATTGGAATGCCTAGTTTTAGAATGTAGCGGATACTCTTCGATTTGTCTTTCGTAAAAGAAAAATAAATCTATTTTACGGTCTTAAATTTTCACCCTTGAGTCTTGATGTATGTTGAAGACATTAATGTATCAAATCTACCACTATCAAATAAATAAATATAGTAGGACATACATACATGATACATATTAATTACATAGTCCTATAGCAAACCTAAATTGTTGACTTTAGTTGTTGGTCCTATCCTATCACACTCCTCATTTATGAATTGATTTTTTTTTTTAACCACCGATTTATGAATTGATCATGACTAGTACTTTTTTTAGGGTATATCATGATTAGTATTTAAGTTGATTTAAGTTTTAACTTCGTTTTTATAGATCATCTATAACATACTCCCTCCGTTATTATTATAAGTTTATGATAATCGAAATTTTCGACCTATTTAAGTCTATTTTACTAAAACGCCCTTAAGTCTATTTATGCATATTTGATAAGCAATTAGTTAGAAGTTAGTTTGTTTGTTAGAATTTTATGCATATTTAAGTCTATTTTACTAAAACGTCCTTAATTAAATATTTACCTACACAGATATTTATTCTCTCTCCTTAACTAAAGAAGGCTACATATGTAAAATTAGTAATTAATGCCTTCTTTATAATGTAAATGATAAAAAAAGAAAAGAACAAAGAGTTTGAACTTATAAATGGGAACAGAGGGAGTACTAGTTAGTTTCAAAATTCAATACAATTTCTGAGAGTGTGTTTGGATTAGGATACTCAAGAGGGATTTTCATTTTTATAGGGACTTTTTAAAATCTAAATTTAAAAAATTTGGTTTGGCAAGGGTTTTTAAAAGTCTTGGGAAATTGGAGAGGGATTTTTAAAGAGCCCAAAACTTCAAAATCCATGTAAGATGGTGTCTTTTGTAAAATCCTCATCTTTTTACCTTAACCACCACATTAATTAACTTTCCTTTTCTTTATAAATTTTTTTTAACTTAAATGATAAAAATGTATTTTTAAAAAATGTATTTTCACTTCAAAATTTTATTAAAAATATATATACATTATTACAAATCCAATGATATCCATATTGCATATTTTTATTATTCTAATATTATTTTTTATAATTAAATATATTATTTTATTAAAGAATTCTGAATTCCTCATAATCTCCTCGTAAAAATCTTCATCCCAACTAAGATTTTTAAAAGTTAGCATTTCAAAATGATGTATTTCAAAATTCTTTCTTTTTAAAAATCTTTGAAATTTTAAGAATTTTTCATCCAAACACACTCTAAGGGTATTACCAAAATTACACTTTCAACTTTTTAGACTTTTTATTGGGAAGGAAGAGATATTTAAACTCTATTGGTTGTGAGATAATGCATCAATCACCTCATTTAATTGTGTCTTGGAATTCAAGAATATTTAAATAGGGGTAAAATTGGAACTAAGAATTGTCTAATTTTTTGGTATATGGTGATGACAAATAAAAAGGAGCAAAAAGTAATAATAAGGAATGAAGAGAGTAGTTTTTAACTATCTATCTTGGTTAAAGATTTCAGTTATTATGGACTTATAAGTAGAAACTGAGAGAGTAGATGTCATTTTTAACCGAATACGTTAAGTAAGAAAAGTAGTTATTTCACTGATTTTTGACATATTTATTCTATTTTCCACTTTTACCCTTATCTCTCTTCCTTCTTTATATTGGGCGTGCAGTAAATGTGAATGGATACAATGATGTATTAATTAGGGTTATATAAGAAAAGGAAAATACTTTTGCCCCGCCTGATTTTACCGTCAGTTATCCCCCCCTAACATATGATTAAGGTAACAAATTAATTCTAGGTTTATGCCCTAGTTACAAATAAGGAGGGTTTGCAGGGTAAATCCCTTGATATTAGGGAATTATTAGATAGAGTTTTAGAAATTATGGTAACTTTTGCCAGTGATAAGTCAGGCGGGATATTAAACGGTAGAATTAGGCGGGGCAAGTAGCATTACCCTAAGTAAATTATAGTTTAAGTGGTTGGGACTGTAGGGACAAGAATTTCTTCTAGAAGAGGATATTTAATTAGGGACAGATGGAGTAATGTTATTTCATTACTTAAATAATACTCAAGAGATATGTGTATATATATATATATATATATATAGCTGTACAAAAGCTGACCTGAACCCGAATCCGAACCCGCCTAATCTGATTTGACCAGAAAAAGTAAATGACCCGAACCCGCCCGACTCGAATGACCCGCAACCCAGATGAACCGAGACCCGAATGACCCATAACCCAGATGACCCGAAACCTAAATGACCCGTAACCCGAGTGACCCGAGACCCATATGAGCCGAAACCCGAATAACCCGAGAAGTTAACCCAAATGACCGAAGAATATTATAAACTAAAATTATCTTTTATTCAATAAAATTTATAATTTTACTTATTCTAAATCATCATTTCTTCAATACAATTTTTATTATTGTTATAATTTTACCTATTATAAATCATGATTAAATTTGTTAAAATTCATTATATGAACAATAATTATATGAACAACCACTAAAATTAAATCAGTTATAAGAATAATGTATGATAAATTTATAATTAGTAATTTATTTTTTAAAATAATGAATAAATAGTAATACTTACTTAGTAATTTCTTGGTGATTTTATCTATTGGGTAGTACGACCGTACTAATAATCTAGCTGGTAAGGGTCGTAATTCTATTTTCATTGTTCATGGATAGTTACATTATTAATTAATTTATAATAATAATTGAAATAATGAAAATAATATAAATTTAGATATTACATAACTTATATTTTATTTATAATAATACACTGTCAATAGTGTTTTTACTTTTTATACTCCACAAATGGCTTAAAATGTTGACACATACCTCACCTGATAATTAATTATGTATTTAATATTCAAAACCTACCTCACCTGATAATCAATTATGTATTTAATATTCAAAATTAATATCTAAGGAGACACATATCAAGTATTCTACTCCCTCTGTCCCTTTTTATAAGTCCCTTTCAACTGTATTGCAAATATTAAGAAATACAGTTAAAGCTCTAAATTCTATAATCTTTTATCTTCTCCTTCCAAATTTGTCCTTCTTCTCTCTCCCCCCGCTAACTCTTTCTCCTCCTCCCACTCACTATCTCTCTTCATAAATTCTGTTACCACTAGCAACGGTAACTTGGGTAAGTTAAGTAAAATATGCATTGGGTTTAGAAAAGCGACTCATATTTTGGAACAAAAAAAGCTTCTAGAAAGGGATATATAAAAAGGGACAGAGGGAGTATCATTTAACCTCCCATATGTAGTCTGCTAAACTTCGTTGATAATAGATTGTCTAATGTTTCTACTTATTTATAAAATAAATCGAATAATAAATATATATAAAAAAGTAGAGTATTGAAAATTAAAAAATTCAATGTTGACCGAATTGACCCGAAACCCGAGTGACTTGAGGCCAAAACCCGAACCCGCCCAACCCGAGACCTGGTAGACCCGAGACCCGAATGACCCGAGACCCGTATGACCCGAGACCCGAATGACCCGAAACCCGAACCCAAATGATCTGAAACCCGAATGATCCGAGAAAACTACCTGACCCATTTGACCCGAACCTGAACCCGCCCAACCCGCCCTTTTGACACCTCTATATATCTATATATATATATATGACATGTACATTTTTTAAAGTTTATGTCTATTTTACTTTTACTAGTCTTCACTTCCACGTGCGTTGCACGTGACCCATTTTGTTTAAAATAAAAGAAAAATAAAATAATAATTGAAATTAATTATAAATAGAGCTGTCAAAATATGATCCAAATGACCCGAACCCATCCTATCCAGACCCGACAAACCCGTAACTCGAATGACCCGAGAAGTTAACCCGTATACCCAAGAATATTATGAACCAAAATTATGTTTTACTCAATAAAATCCACATTGTTATAATTTTAACCATTCTAAATTATCATTTATTCAGTAAAATTTATATAATTGTTATAATTTTACCTAGGATTTAACTAAGGGGTGCACCCATGCATCCATTAGACACAAAACACAAGAAACTTTTCTTGTGTACAACAATGATTAGTTTTAATTGAGGTGAGAAGTAAATTGAACACATTAAATGTACATATGTTGTAGACTAAATTACCCTTGTAATAAAGCCATTATCTATTAAAATTAAAAATAAGGTATTAGATAATTAGAAATAAATCAAATATAGATAAATTAATTAAATTTAAACATAATTTAGTAGAGTTTAGCCCCAATTAATTATAATTGACTAATTTAAGGGTCAATTCTAAAATTTAACACTCATTCTCTTAGGGTTTTAGAAATTAAATTTAAATATTTTATTAGCATTTATTTGAAAAAAGGGGAGGGATCAACTTACAGTGGGTGTAAGTTACACCCTTTTTTTGCTCTCTTATATCTTTTTGTAGAATTTAAATTTATTCAATACAACTGCTAGATCTTCAATTCTTATCACATAGATCATGTGTGTCAAATTTCAAGTTAATTGAAAGGGAACAGAGTATGTTTTGACTCACATGTTTGCCAAGTATTTGACACCAGTACAGGCAAGCTCAAGTTTGTGGGTAAGAGGCACGGTAATGTATACATTATCTTTCTTGATGATTTAATCTTGGGTGATAATTTCTGTTTGATGGCTAACAATGCTTCTGATAGCTGGTTATGGCATAAAAGATTAGGTCATGCAAGCATGAACACTATAGCAAAACTGATGAGAAAAGATCTAGTCACAGGCCTGCCCAAACTGAAGTTCGACAATGACAAAATTTGTGAAGCCTGTCAGTTTGGAAAGCAAGTCAGAAGTTCGTTCAAGTCAAAGAACATTGTCTCCACCACAAGACCACTTGAGCTTCTGTACATGGATCTTTTTGGTTCTATTGATGTTAGAAGTATGGGAGGTAAATCTTATGGCTTTGTGATTGTTGATGATTACTTTAGGTTTACCTGGATTTATTTTCTAAGTCACAAAGATGAGGCTTTAGAAGCTTTTGCTAAACACTGTAAGGTTGTACAGAATGAAAAAGGCTACAACATTACTGACATTAGAAGTGACCATGGTGGTGAGTTCATAAGTCATGATTTTGAAAGCTTTTGCAATGAAAATGGTTTTTCTCACAATTTTTCTGCTCCCAGAACCCCACAACAGAATGGTGTGGTGGAAAGGAAGAACAGAACACTAAAAGACATGGCTAGGACTATGATTTGCGAAAACAATTTGCCAAAATATTTTTGGGCCGAGACCACTGAAACTGCAGTCTATATTTTAAACAAGGTCTCTATCAGACCTATGCTTTCAAAAACTCCTTATGAGCTTTATAAAGGGAGAAAGCCTAACATTTCTCACTTTAGAAGCTTTGGCTGTAAGTGTTTTGTTTTGAACAATGGAAAAAAAACCATTGGGAAGTTTGATGCCAAAAGTGATGAAGCCATCTTTCTCGGATATGCCCTAAATTCTAAAGCTTACAGAGTGTTTAACAAGACTTCTTTAGTTGTTGAAGAATCAATTCATGTTGTTTTTTATGAAACTAATGCTCCACCGAGAAGGGTAGTGGATGATGATGCTGATGCAGATGAAATTAGTGGGAGCATAAGGCAGATCCGAATTAGTGACACTAATCCAGCTCCAGAAGACACAGAAAAGGAAACACAAGAAGAAGATCCTCCCATTGAGAGTTTACAAAGAGTGGAAGTTCAGCATCCTGATCTTCCAAGGGCATGGAAACATGCCAAGAGTCACCCTATTGATCAAATCATTGGTGATCCGAGAGAAGGACTAAGGACGAGAAGTGGATTAAAAGAGACTTATGAATTTGCTGCATTCATCTCGCAAATAGAACTAAAGCCATTTGAAGAAGCTAAGAAAGAAGAAAGCTGGATGACAGCAATGCAGGAGGAGCTGAACCAGTTTGAACGAAGTAAAGTCTGGACCTTGGTGCCAAGACCTAAAGATCATCCAATAGTTGGCACACAATGGGTTTTCAGAAACAAGTTAGATGAAACTGGAAAGCTAGTAAGAAACAAGACCCGACTAGTAGCCAAAGGCTATAACTAGGAAGAAGGCATTGATTATGTTGAAACCTTTGCTCATGTTGCCAGGTTAGAGGCTATTCGTCTGTTACTTGCTTTTGCTTGTCATTTAGACTTTAAATTATTTTAAATGGATGTGAAAAGTGCTTTCCTGAATGGTTACATTCAAGAGGAAGTGTATGTGGAACAACCTCCTGGTTTTGAAGATTTTACAAGACTAAATGATGTTTTCAGATTGCACAAGGCTTTGTATGGTCTCAAACAAGCTCCTAGAGCCTGGTATGAAAGACTGTCAAAGTTTCTGTTGCAAAAAGGTTTTACAAGAGGGAGTGTTGACACTACACTGTTCCTAAAAAGGAAAGGCACCAATATGCTTGTAGTTCAGATATATGTTGATGACATAATCTTTGGTGCTACTAATGAAAGTCTCTGTGAGTATTTTACTAAGGAAATGCAGGGTGAATTTGAAATGAGCATGATGGGTGAGCTGACATTTTTCCTTGGATTGCAAATCAAACAATGCAAAGAGGGAATCTTCATTAGTTAAGCAAAGTACACTAAAGAAATGTTGAAGAAATTCAACATGCAGGAATGTAAAACAATGAAAACACCTATGGCTAGTGGAATCAAACTGAAAAAGGTAAAGAAGTGAACCAGAAACTCTACAGAGGTATGATCGGATCACTTCTATACTTAACTACGAGCAGACCTGACATTCTTTTTAGTATATGTTTGTGTGCAAGATTTCAATCTTGCCCCAAAGAGTCTCATCTTTCTGCTGTCAAGAGAATTTTCAGGTATCTCTTAGGAACAACAAGTCTTGGCTAGTGGTATCCCAAGGGAACTGGTTTGGAACTTGTAGGATACTCTGATGCAGACTTTGCAGGCAGCAAAACTGATCGAAAAAGCATAAGTGGGACTTGCCAATTCTTTGGAAGTGCGCTTGTCTCATGGTCATGTAGAAAACAAAACTCAGTGGCACTCTCAACTGCCGAGGCTGAGTACATTGCTGCTGGAAGTTGCTGTGCTCAAATCCTATGGATCAAACTACAGCTGAGAGACTTTGGAATTGACTTAAAGAAGGTGCCATTGCTGTGTGACAACACCATTGCAATCAACGTCACCAAAAATCCAGTTCAGCACTCACGCACCAAGCACATCGAGATAAGATATCACTTCATTCGGGATCATGTCCAAAAAGGTGATATCGAGATTAACTTTGTTGATTCCTTGCTTCAATTGGCTGACATATTCACTAAACCACTGTGTGATGAGCATTTTAGTCGCATTAGAATTGAATTAGGAATGTTAGATTCATGTCATGTGTGATCATGCATCATTCATTCTGTCTAAGGTTTGCTCACACCAAAATCGCCATCAAAATTGCTGTGACTAAATCGCATATCTGTCAAGGTATTATCCTGACACGTCAGCAAAATTTTGGGCGGGATTTTTCCCTCCTAATTTTCTGACGATGGGCGTTTAAGTTTCAAAACCCCCACTTTCCAAAAATTAATCCTCCACTAATGCACCATTTAACCCTCTCATTACTCCTTCCTCCCTCTCCTTCCCTTCATCTCTAAAATCTCGCTCGTAACCAATTCACGTCCTTCTATTTCCTGAGAAAACCCTAGATTACTTCTTCTATCTACTTTCTCTCTCTACTTCTGTTTGTCTCCATCTTCTTGAAAACCATGGACAAAGGAAAGAAGGATCCGAAAGAGGTGTATCAGAAAAAGAAGATAGTCAAGAAGAATGAGGAACTAAAAACAATAGAGGAAAAGATCGACACTGATTTAAAGAAGGCAGTTGGTGACTTTGCAAAGAGCAGAACATAAAAGTACCTCACTGAAAGCCCCACTGTGATGATTCCTGCAAATCACTTCAGAAATATTGCTCACAAACTAAGATACGATGATGTTAACAAACTTACACTCAAGCCTGGCAAGACCTTCAATTGGGAAGTTCTATCTCAAAATCCAATCTACGCCGGTCTACATGAGAAGTTTGTAAACATGAACTGGATGTGGATTGTTCATGTAAATGCAAAGCAGATGAGTGAAAGTGCAGTCAAGGAATTCTACACCGGCATTCAAATTGACAAACCAGGAAATGACTTACATGTTCACTTCTGTGGAAAGGAGGTCATAATCACTGCCTTGACATTGGGGCAAGCCTTGAACATTGAATGGATCAAGGGAGATGTAGAACCACCAAAAGATTTCAACGTCAATGAAGCCTGGAAGAAACTGAATGATAATGATGAAGTCTTTCCCACACTAAGAAGCGAAAAAAGGGTTATAAAAGAGGATGTGAAGTTGACCCTTCTGTTCATTCGGAACAATATCTGGTTTGATCAAAGCGAAGAAGACTACATCTCAGAAAAAGAAGTATGGCTACTGTCCTGCATCTGGAATGGAATCAGGGTAAATCTTTCTCAAATCATTATTAATGAAATAAAAAGGGTTGCTGACATCGAAGCCTACAAGCCCAATCTCATTTGTGGTTTTGGTCACATCATCACCACTCTTGGAGTCCAACTCAGAACTAAGTTTCATGAGCACAAGGATCTGCAAGATAGCTCCTATACTCTCTCCTTGCCATCTCCTCAACAACCAAACAATAGCAACCTTGAGATCATGAAGATGCTTCTTGGTATCAAAGATGACATAAGGGAAATAACCCGTTCACAGAACAAGCTTGTCAAGGAAAGTCAACCGTGGCGTGAAGAGGCTGCTAACATCATGACAATACTGGTGGACAAAGTTGCTGACAAGAGTGTCTCCTTCCAACCCAAGAAAGAAAAGGCATCCACGACAGTTGTTTACTTAAGCAGCTCCGATGAGAAGACTGAGTCAGAGAAAGAAGAAGAAAAAGAAAGTGAAAGCGATGAAGAATCAGCTGATGAAGAAATAGAAGCTGAGTCTGAAAGTGAAGATGATCAAGAAGAGGAATCCTCTGAAAATCCTAGCACAAAAGAAGAGAATGATGCATCTACAGAGAAATCTTCTAAAAGCAAATCCAGATCTCCCTTTGAAAATCCTGTGATCAAAGTTCCAAAGAGGCCTCACTCAAAGAATGTCTCAACTGCTGAGAGTCCTTCCAAGAAGAAGAAAAAGACTTAAACTCTTCGTCCTTCATCCTTCCAAATGCATTTTCATCTCATTCTCATGCATTTGAATATTTGTGGCACTTGTGTGTGCCTTGGATATTATTTTGTGGATTCTGTTTTTTCCATTCCCCTCCCTCCTTCATATTTGGCACTGAATGCCTTTGGATTCTATTTGTATATATCTTTCTCTGCTAGGTGCTTTGGTTACATTGCTTTCTTTTAAATCCTTTCTGGAGGATATTTGCACCGTACTTGTGGTTGCTGACCTTGTTTTGCAGGACTTTCCCCTTGTTGATTCTGACAAAAAGGGGGAGAAAACATAAGGCTTGAATTGAATGAAACAGGTTACAGGGCCACTCTTATGATGAGTTAGTCACAACAAATCATGCCTGCGTTTCAGTGAGAATAAATTTGCTGCATGAAAAATCTTGCATGGCATAAAGACAACTTTATGACATGCAGATTAAGGTCGCAGGGGTTGAAGAATTTACTACTCAAAGGGGGAGCACCAAAACTGGTAACTGTCATCGGTTACTTATCCTTTATATATTCCTAACCCCATTTTCTATTAGCTTTTGGCCGAACTGATCCTTTTGCATATTTTATTGCCACTAAATGCTAACATATCTTATCTTGAGAGACAATCTATTCTCTTATGCTTTTCAATTGGTATCTTTCTATGTTGGATGGAGATAGACTGTAATGCTTGCATGTTGTACCTGTCTCTATGTGTTGTTGTTATTATTTTCTCCTGCTCTAATTCTTTCCTGTGAGATAGCATTCTTATTCGGACCAAAATGCTAAGTGAAATTAGTTTCACTAACGACACTTATGCACTTACTCAGGGGGAGCTTGGTAATTTTTTTAATCTGTTTTATCTTTAATATAGTCATACACTTCAATTCAAGGAGAGTTTTGTCATCATCAAAAAAGGGGAAGATTGTTGACTCCATATAGTTTTTGATGATAACAAAACATTCTATATTAGTGGGACTAACCAAGCTATCTGGTGTGCAGTGACAAATTGAGTGACATACTTAAAATATGGTTATGCACAAACCTATCTATACAAGGCTCAACATCACAGAAGAAACCCACTACGAGTGAAAACCTCCTCAGTGAGTACAACCAAGGTGAAATTCAAGAAGAGTTAGTCCATAAAAGTCCAAGAAGCTTTTCAGTGGGACTAAGGTCAGAACAAAGAGAATGCATATGAAGAAGTGACTGAAGAATACAAGAAAGAGCAACATTAGTGCCACCAATTTGAGGCACAATTTAGTGGGACTAAAGAAGATCGACAGCACATCCTGACAGTTTTTGACAGCGTCGGAAAACGACAAAATAACGGGATTAAGATTCAAAAAGACGCTCCAACGGCTAGTTTCGGCAGATATGTATTTAATGTGTGAAATGACCGTTGAAAAGTAGTTTTGAGCACTGAAGAGCTCCTTTGAAAGCATTTACTCTCAAGAATCTTCTCCAAGCCGTACAACACTCTTATTCTTTATATTTGCTTGGTCTTTGGCAAGACTGTTCTTAATTCTTTTCTTGTAAATCTTGCACAGCTCTTACTCTGTGTATTTCGATCACTTAGGATCAGTTTACACACTTCAAACTTTGTTCATTTGATTGTGATTAAGTGCGGGGAGCACTTGTTCGAGCTAGGGTGTTAGCTCGTATGGATTTCAAGTTTGGGGAAAGTTTGGTTTGGGTAAAGGCTTGGTGTAGGCCCGTAACTACATCAGATTAGTGGATTTGGTGAAAATCCTTGATTGGGAAGATTAAGGTAGGGGACGTAGGTCGGGTGGACCGAACCTTTATAAATCGTGTGTCAAGCTAAGCAATTCCTAATCCGTTTGAGTTATCTTGCATTTATTAGTCTTTATTACTGCCATTCATTCTTCTGTTCTCCTCTGCCCTCTGCATTAACTATACTCTGCCATATTCCTCATTTCAGTCACATCTATTAATTGCGTGCATTATATATCTGCAGTTTGTTTAGTCGCACTAGTTTTTCTCTTCCATCTGGTCCCACTAATTCTCTGTGTTGCAGAAAGATTCTTAAGTTGGAAAAATTTTCGAAGTGGGCTATTCACCCCCCTCTAGCACCACATTTAAGACCAACAACATATTGTTTATTTGAGATCTTTCATTCGATATTCCTCCACGGAGAACATTATCAGCTCGAGTTCTCCTATCCACCATCATTCCTAGAGCACACTCTCCTACTCAATCCTCAAAAATTGATCACTCCCTTTTTCGGCATTCATGGCATATCTCTCATTCTTCTTACAGAAGGGTGCATTACCAAATCGAGCATTCTATGACTAAACACTCTCCACATGGAGTATACATCCAGATCGAATACCCTTACTTTTGACACTATTTAGTTATGCGACCTATAAGTCTGTTTAGCTCAGATAGTCCCAACTTGCCCACCTGACGCTCAGTTTTATAGGCGTTCGTGCAATCATTTTAGAACCGCCCTCATACCTAAGGCGCAACGTTGAGCCCATATAGAACGGCCCAAAGCCACACTATATATATAGAGAACTACTCTACACATAAGGTAAAAGTTCATTATCTCCACTATTTAGATCTTAAACTCTCTAAACACCTTAAGACCCCACTAACTTTAGTATCTCCAAATACCTTAGAATCCTACTAACTCCAATATCAAAGAGGATCTCCTCCAGACAAAAAAACTCGAGGTCCTTATCTCATGGACCGCTGTATTATAGATCACATGAACTTCACTATTTGATTGATGTGCCTCTCTCTGTACGAAGTTTCAACAACTTTCAATCGGAAAACATAAAGTTTCTCATTATTCGTACTTTTATATATAGTATAGATTTGGAGAAACTATTGATTTTGTCTCATTTCGGCCAATAGACCCATTAGACCCGTTTGAGTCAAGGAAGCCCAAATTGTCAAGTCAGATGTCTTAAAACCTAAATCTGATATTCTTAGGCCCAATTCGTTAATATGGAAGCCCAAAGAAGGAGTTCAAGTCCAATCATTAATTATGGTGCAGTAATGATTCAGCCCTGATGCAGCATTGTTAAATTTTGTTTAAAGGAGGACTTCATAAGAGCAGTTTTGGAACAAAATTCATAACTTTTGATCTGGATCTCAAAAAAATACAAATGAAGTACCGTTGGAAAGAGGATTCCAAGATCTACAACTTTTATGCTTACTCGAGACCTAATTCTGCCGTTCCAATGGACGATTTTACCCTTGAAATTTCTTGACAGAATTGATCTTCTCCTAAACCGACTTGGAGAATGTTTTGAATGAAAATTCAGATACTAAAGATGATGTGGAGAATTCCTATTGGCCACATTGGATCTTAATTAATGAGGATAATTTAAATTTCCATTATTTTAATAATGGAATAATTACAATTAAAATATTATTTAATAATGGTAATTTAGAAATATATTTGAAAAAAAGGGTATAATTGGAAAACATAAAGTTTCCCCTTATTCGTACTTTTATATATAGTATAGATATAGACACTTCTTAAGCGAAGTGCTAGATTAGTCTCCTGGATGCCGCCCCCCTCTGACACATGGAAAATCAACGTTGATGGCTCTTCTCTTGGCAAGCCGGGTCCAACTGGTATAGGTGGTGTTGTTAGGAACTCTACGGGGGAGATTATTATGCTTTTCTCGAAGAATATTGGCCTTGCTGATTCCAATCTAGCTGAACTTCTTGCTGTTATTGAAGGTTTGTCCATTATCATTGAAGCTGCAGCCTTTCCTTCTCAGAAATTGATTCTTGAAAGTGACTCCAAAACGGTGATCTCTTGGATTTCTAATCCTTCCATCAGACCGTGGAAGTTTAATGATTTGTTCAATAGATTATCCAATTTACTTGTTATTGTTGGTGATGTTTCTTTTGTTCACATTTTAAGAGAAGCTAATTTCTTAGTGGACTCCTTAGCCAAGCAAGGTGTTGCTAGATCTTCAAACTTAATTGCTTGGTTGTAATTTCATTTTGCTCTCTTAATAAATTCACTTTAAAAAAAATAGATATAGATAATTATAAAAGTAAAATTAATTAATTGATAAATGCAAGGTTTTCACTCTAAGAAGAATAAAAGGACATTGAATGTAGAGGGGTGATCAAATTAATGTTGATAAAATAAAATAATTAATGAGAGTGATTTTTGGGATGATTGGAAAATAAAAACATTTTGTATTTTATTTTATGATAATTATTTGTTTTTAAATTTTCTTAATTTTAGTTGCCAAAAAAAATTCTTCAATTTAATCACCATTTTTCATCAATTCCTTACTTCAACTCTTATTATTTTTGTATTTTATGTTTATTTACTTTTTTTTTGCAAAAAAAAACAAAAACAAAAAGAAAACAAAGTCTCTTGGTGGACGTCATCGACTCTAGGGATTCTAAGTCTCCGCTCCCTTTTAAACCCCGATGACTCCATGGCGAGGGGTACACCTACAAGCAGTAGTGGGGCGTGCCAAGAGTAAATCATAAAACAAGGTGGAAACAAACAAGAGTTTATATAAGAAAAACCTTGCGTTTACTCAGGTACGAACCCATGACCACACTTACATCAAATCTTACACTCGGCTTCCTGCCACTAATTCCGCAGGGGCATGCTTATTTACTTCAATTCCTTATTTTTATATACTGATTCATGATAAAAGGATTTTATATAGATGCGGCCTTGTAATTTGTAAAGGTCGTCGTCATACACGTGGGTCTTAAAACAAAATACAAGCCCGAATAAATGAGTCAAGTCCGGCTTGAACAAGCATATAACATGTTAAATCATATATTTCGATATTCCGGCCTCGTGAGTGTCTAAATTGAAGTCAAGGAACGAAGAAATACTATACCGACTTCTGCAAATTATGAAGTTGCTGCGTAATATAGAAGGCAATTCTTACAAGCTAGCAGCTCGAAGGAACAATAATTTTCTTAATCAAACAAAATAATACACGGTCTTGTGGAGCAAAGAAGAAGTTCTACGTAATTTCCAACAATCATGTTTCACGTTGCTTGTTTACCCAACGCCAAAACAAGAAGCTATTCATTTTCCGGCGCATGTTCCTTCTTTCTTGGTCAGTCTCTCTAGAGAGAGGAAAATCAAATTTAAAAAAAGAAAAAACTTCTCTTAATGCTAAAAAATACAGTACTATACCTATGGCATAGAATTGTTACCCAAATAAAGGAAGAGTTGTTCCAAATAAAGGAGTAGTAATTACTTTGTCTCAATTCAGCCAAAATTTCTTGATTAGTAGCTAGGGGGGAATTTTGGAAGCATGCACTGGACTTTTCCAGGAACAGTCCCTAGAATATCAGAAACTTCGTATAGTACTTCCACTTAATTATATACACGAAAGCTCCCCTTTTTTTCACTAATCATAATCACATTAGGCCTGTGTAATCCAGAATCGCATCGGACTCATATCGATAAATTTTTCCAACACCTGTTTTTGATATTCACAAGACTCGAATCCAAGAATTTATTATTTTTTTAAGGCAAATTAGGATTTATTAATTAAAGGTAGGAGGATCCAAGAATCTATTTAAAAGGATATAAAACTTCTTTCACTCAAACTAACATATGTTGGTTAATTTTTACATACTTTCATATCATGTTTATAATTTTTGAGCTCCATGAGGTTATATGTTAATTACTAGTGTCTACAAGCCTACACATGATGTAGGTAGTATAGCAAATCAGGGCAGCGGCAGCAATGGCAAGCCCTACGCAATGTGACACTGACAAGACAGCATATATGTGCCTATTTTAAGAAAACAAAATTAAGGACTTTGTCAACAAAAGAAATTGCAACTCTTGTCTGTAAGTTATGTCTAAGTCTCCGTTTACATTATTATAATAGGATAAAATGTACACGTACTCCATGTAAACACTTTATTTACATATATATATATATATATATATATTATATAATGGTATATAATGGCACAAATGCCACTTTGTACCCTTAAGTTTATATGGACTGCAATTTTGTATCCAATTTTTTTTATTTTGATCAAAACACACCCTAAGGTTTTTTTTGTACTACTTTGCACCCTCTGTTTGGTAGGACAAACGGATCGGTCACGGTGTCCGACGTGGCATGCCATGTGAACAAAAAATGACACATGACATGTGTCTTTTTTGTGTACGAGGCATGCCACGTGTCACTTTTTGGTACATGTGGCGTGACACGTGTCACTTTTTGGTACATGTGGCATGACACATGTCGCTTTTTGGTACATGTGGTGTGCCACATGTCGCTTTTTGGTACACGTGGTATACCACATTGGACACTGTGATAGAGCCGTTTGTCCTACCGTGACGGAGGGTGCAAAATGGCAAAAAAATAAAACTTTAAGGTGTGTCTTGATCAAAATAAAAAGTTGGATACAAAATAACAATCCATATAAACTTAAGGGTACAAAGTGGTATTTACGCCACTATATAATGTCAATGAAAATTGCTTCAAGATGTAGACATTCAAAGTCCTCTATAATTTGGGTCTCCAAAAAAGGTGAAACCTGATAGACTTGTCGGATTCATTTAAAGGATTTAAAATTCAATTGTTATCTATTCAAAAGTTTCATAGTATATTTAAAATTTGTAAAATTATACAATACATTGTGGATAAAATTTAATAGATTAGATGTGTGGAATTAAAGAATTGACATGTATTTCTTATAATATTTTTTTAATATTAAATATATAATTAATTATAGAGTGAGGTATATATAAACTTTTTAACCCCCACTTGTGAAGTCTAATAATTTCATTGGCAATATTAACTTTTTAAAGTTTTTGTTGTTTTTTCTTGAACCTTATTTAGCATAATAAAGTTACCATTAAAATTTGTAGGATTAAATATTGTATCATTATTAAAAGAACAAAATTAAACTTTGTTTGCCCTTAATAAGGGGCCCTTATTAGCTATTACATTATATTTCTTCTTGGCAAGAGGCCGCATGCACGTATAAAGTTTTGAATCATTTACTCTTATTATAAGAAAAATGGAAAAGAAAAGGTTTTGAAGTGATAATAAAAATGGAAAGGCTTTGCTTTTATTAAACCTTCAATGAAGAAAAAATATATGCTTAATTTTTCAACTAATTTGTTTCATGACTTGTGCCAACTCATAAAGATCATAACACTTTACCCAAATTTTGACTAGTTTTTCTGTTCTCTCGCTTTCCTTTTTTTTTTTGGCTTCTTTTGAGGAAAAAAAAGTACAACTAATTAATAATTGGAACTTTCACTAAAATTGTTATTAATTTGTCACTTTCTGTGTTTTGAAGTTTAATTAATTTGAACAAAAGACTATAAAAAAATCAAAATTAGTTCTCACATTGCGGCGCAATATATAGCTGCAGAAGGCAGATTAAGAACCAATACGGCTGCTTCGTTCAAACTACCTCGAAGCTGCAATTAATTAACTTCATCACTTTAATCATATGAATCACCAAAAAAACAAAATTGCACTTTCAATTAAAGTTGTTTTCTGGGTTTCCTCGAAGTAGAGCAAGAAGGGCTTGGAGGGCAAATCTATATATATATATATATATAAGTAGAACGAGATTGCTTTTACGTACGAAGTTAAAGTCTTTTGCTACTTTGTTGCTCTTTGCTTCTACTTTTTGCCTAAAAAAAGAAAGAAATCCCAAACCCTATATAGATTGATCTGTTTGAAGCTCAATATTATTATCCCAAATGAATAGAAATTTGGCAGAAAGGGAAAGAAGATCGACCATGAGAAATCTCTTTGCGAGACTCTTTTCTCTTCTTCCTCCTCAACCAACTAGAGTATGTACATATATACTCACCTCTCTCTTTCTTTTTCTCATCAATTTGCTCATTTTCCAAAGATTCGATAAAATTTTTTATTTTTTTTTTTATTATATATATAATGAGTATCCATTGTTGTTGTAGATGTCGATTCCTGACATGGTGGAGGTAGCTAGGGTATACGTAATCCGATTTCAAAGGCATATTGAGGAACTCACGCAAAGAAGGATGCAGCTAGGAACAGAAGAGGCTAATAATAATCATGCAACAACAAGCGAGACGACAATATCCCCAGTTCTAAATATAATAGAATTATTAGATTCCATTGTGGAAATCAACTTGATTACAGGGCCGAACGTGACGTTTACATTGAGTGACATTATTATTATCATTCAAGAAGAAGGAGCTCAAGTTCTAAATGTTACATATAACACTACGGGGAATACGAAAATTCTTTCAATCCGTTGCCAGGTATATTTGAGAATATATAACCATTTGGATTTGACCTTCATCTCATCAGATTATTATTAGTTAGGGTTCATCAGTTCCTTAAATTTATAAATATATATAGAATGCTATATTATTGATTGTGATATATCGATATACATTGGGATTAATGAAGACCTCAAACTCACCTGGAATTGGTTAGTACTTGTTTCCCTTGAGTAAGGTCTCGAGTTCGAATATTGTGAATGAAAATCATTGTTAATGTTGGGAGAGTTTTACTCCCATAGTGAGGCGATACTTCAGTTTGAACAAGATTAACTTGTAAAAATATATATATAAAAGTAGCCTCAAACTCAATTAACTCTTCATTCACCATGCCATATTCAATCCAAGTGCTTAATCCCTAAAAGATTAGCATTTTATTTCATGTTTTTATGTTTTAAATTCTAATTATTGGTATGATTCACGCTAGTGATTTGTTTACAGGCTGTTTATCCTAGAATTGGCATTGAAAGTTCAAGACTGCTTCAGAGATTGAGGACTATGATTGAAGAATAATAAAGTGCGTGTGTATGCGCGTGCCTTTTTTTTAAAAAAAAAAAAAAAAAAAAAAAAAAAAAAAAAAAAAGATCAGAATGACCAAAGGTCATCTCATGGATGAAACAAGTACAATTGAAGAAAAAAGTTACCATGTCTTTAATTAATTTGGAATATTCTGTATTTTCTGCTAATTAGGAATTAAGATAATATGTGGGAAATTTTACAATTCCTGATTTCTAGCACAATATTTTGTGTTATGTTTAATGTTTAAACAGTACTATAATAATTATTGGGATGTTATATAACCTTTCAAATTAATTAGATGTACTAATAGAGCTTGTAATATAATATATTAGAGATTGTAATTTTTTAAACCATAGAGACTGTATTGATTATTAATGATTTCATATATACATATACATAAATACATGTTATATATATCAAACTGATCAAATTGACTTCATCCTATATTATATGTCCATTTTACGTCAAAGTAATTAAGAATATTGTAACCCAAATTTAAGGACAGATAATTTGGGACTCATATACTCCCTCCATCCTAAGGAACATTTTGGCTTGGCACACGTTTTAAACTAGTTTGGGTTGAATGTTTAATATTTTAATTTTTTTTTATAAAAACGTTTTAATTGGGATAAGAAAAAGCTGGTATAATTAATTAGGGTTTAATAACAGAAAAGTAATTAAGGATAATTTTTTTGTAACTTTTGAAATAGGTACGATGGGGCCGCTTTGTCTTCATTGGATTGAGTCTGATAATCCCTCTAACCGCTGTCATGTTTCATTCCCAAATGAGAAAAAGTTCTAAGATAAACGATTCCTCGCCAAAAAAAAAAAAAATATCCATTGATTTTTTGTTGTTTTCTTTTATTTAAAAGAAGAAAAGACTAATTAGTCATCGAAAGGAATTGCAAGTCCGTAAGTATCTTATAAGTCTTCATTCGTATTATTATATTCCCTGTGTTCCTATTTAATTGACTTTTTTTAGTCAAACTTTAACTTTGATCATTTTTTTAATATATATTAGAATTTTCCGGCCACGCTTCGCGTGCGGCTGTTTTATTTTATAAATTATTTTAAGAAAATTCAGTTAAGAAATGAAATTTTGTTGTGAAATAATAGCTAAGGAGTAGAGAATTGAAGTATGGAGAGAGACAATAAAATATGTAGAAGAAGAAAATATGAAGAAAGGGAGAAATTGTCCTTATTTATCTTATTCCATAACAAAGTAAGTGGCATATTTATAGGCACATTGATACATCACCATAAATATAAGGGGTTGAACTTAGTACATAGGTTGTATATGAATGAACCAATTCATCAATCTTATCCTTGCTTTAATTAGATTCATAGACATCCACAACATACATGTATATTCATAACAAATTTATAATTAATTTATAATTATTTGATAATTTATTTTATATAGAAAAGGAGATGAATGTCTTTTAATTTTTCCAAACTAAATGAATATAAATATAATAAACAAAACATTAGAAAATTAACTATTGACACTTGTTAAAGAAATCAAATGCCATGTGATACTCAATGAGAACCTTGCTCATAAAAGTAATAGTAGGTTTAATATATATATATATATATATATATTTATATATATATATATAAATTTAAAATTATATTCATAAATTTTGAAACACAAATTTTTTAAAGTATATTTTTTGAAATTTTAATTCTACATATTTTCTTTTGACTTATGATCAAAATTTAAGTTGTTTGAACAATAAAATGAAAACGTCCCATGTTCACACTATATACATAGGAATGTCATTGAAAATGACTTATCAAGATGTAGACATTCAAAGTCCTCCATAATTTGGTCAGAAGTAATAAAAGTGAAAATTGCACGAGACTTGTCCGATCGATTCAATCCTTGAGATCAATTGAGTTTATAATAAGATTATCAGAGATTGAATTTTACTTATTATTACTAGGTTTAAAAATTCAAGTATCTAGTATAATTAGAACTTAGTAGTTAGTAGTAATATTAAAGCGAATGGCTATTTTTTTGGTCAAAAAAGTGAATGGCTATTTAAAAGTTGTTTTATTTTATATAACTTATGGTTAAAACTTAAAATTTTGAGGATTAATTAGTGTCACATTACAATATGATCAAAATTAGCTTACCACATTAGAGTTGTTAGTTTAACTGTGAATGTACCGTATCTGAGTCGTGAAATCCTGAGTTTAAGTTACACGGAATGTGAGTTTAATTTATTACTTTGTTCTTAATATTAACTATTTACCATTTAGTTGTATCAAAAGAGAAGAGTACAATGAGAAGTTTTTAATCCAATGCCTAATTTTCTAAATTATTTTTTCCCCAAGATTAGTCTTTTGCATTTTTGGGTCTTTTGACTTTTGAGGTCAACACAACATTGACTATATTTTTATTATATTATTATAATAATAATCATTGAACATATATATATATTGCTTACATGATCCCATGACCTAAATGTGATTATCTCACCAATTTGAAAAAATCCCTCTTCCCTGCCAAACTCTATCGACAAGCCTATCTCGCCTACCAAGTCATATGAGAGACTGTGTGAAGATTGCCAATCTGGGTTTCTTTGTCTTCGATCACTTTCTCATCCTCGGTGACAATGTTATATCAACCTTGAACCAATGTTATTAAAACCGATCCGTTGATTGACCCGTTGAGGCTCCCGGGTCACGGGTCATCCGGCTTAACCGGCCGGGTTGACCCGTTGACGTCATCCTATGTCATTAATATATTTAAATTATTAGTAAGAGAAATACAGAAAAATTACTTTAAATTTTAAAAACAATGAATTAATATAATCAAAATTTAAAAAAAAAAAAAACAATAGCAGATGGACTTTTTGCTGGTTTTAAGGCATTGTTATCGCCAACTTTCTCTCCCTCTCCATCGTTATCACCATCTTCTTCTTCTTTTGAATTTTCCTTCTTCCTCTATCAATCTTTGCTATTTCCTCTCTGATATTTGCTTCTTTCTCTCTCTCATCCTCATTAAATCACCTTAAACAACGCAAAGAATTAAAAGAGTAGAAAATTTGTTTCCTTGTCAATTTAAATCAAAGCAGATCTAGAGAGGAGTGATTAATGGGAAATCAAAAGAATCAAAACAGTTTCAAAGAGTAGAGAAGAAAAGGAGCAATGATTTTTGGCCAAAGAGAAGGGGAAAGAAGAAAGAGAAGTGGCGGCTTTGAAGGAAAAAAAATGGCAAAATTTAGGGTTTTCCCCAAAATCCCGGTTTTATGCGGGTTATTCGAGTTAATCGGTTCCGGTTTTAAGGGTTTTGACCGAGTCAGTCATCCAATGGCTTAGGGGTCTCTCCGGACCGATAAGGCCTCCGGATCCCTATTGAACCGGTTCGACTGAAAACACTGCCTTGAACTATTAGTAGTTTTTGGCATATTAAAAAAAACATATTAAAAGAAAAAAACTATTAGTATTTATTGTTTCTCCCTACCTCATAATATTTTGCTTCTTCTTGCTACCCACTACTCAGATTGAAAGTTAAATTTTATCTCTGTGACATTAAAAAATTCTCTCTAACATTAAAAAAAGGTTTCATCTCAAATCTTAATATTGAATTCATGAAAAATAATAGTTCTTCAAATCTTATTCACGACGAATAGTTTTTTTTTTTAAAAAAAAAAAAGATGATGTAATTTTCATTTAGATTTTGATCTCGCTTCACAACCCGAGCCATCTTGATGATTTGGAGTCTCAAACCTCCTCTTCGCTCTCGTTTCTGTGTAATTCAATCAACAGGAAACTTTCAAAAGCGACCCAAATGTGAGTGATTTGAGCTGTCTTCAATTTATGTAAACTTGGAGACACACTAACTGTGACAATCTGACTGACTCTGACTCAATAAACTGACTTAAAAACTCAAGTAACCCAACAGATTCATAGGTATAGGGAGATTATTCTGAACAAAAGAAACAGTTAAGAAAACGAATTAAGAAATCAACATGCCCTCCCTTTGAATGATCAAAAGGAGGAGAAGTATATAAAAAACTTGAAGAAAACTGAGAACTCAGGAGAGAAAAAAGAAAAGGGGCGGCATGAATAGCTCTGTATTGGGTATTTTCTTTTGTCATAACTTTGCTTTCATTTCATATTTTATCTTCACCTTACCAATTGGTTTGAGATAACAACTTCAAAATTAAGCCCTATATTATTGTTAAAAAAGCTCAAAAATAAGTTATAAGTTAAATTAAGCCCTATATAGCTTAAAAAAGCTCAAAATCAAGGCCCCATGGCAATGCTGTAAAATATTGCTTGAATAAAGGCCCGTGTTGAACTGCACATGGCACATGTAGTATAAACGGCGTTAAACCTAAAGATGCTTAGTAATCTTTTTTTTTCTAAAAGTGATTTTTTTTCTTCACAATAAAATTTTATAAATAAAATGCCACATGTCATCCTGCTATTAGTTCATACGCCACTCCCAACACATGCTCTTCATGCACCGTACAATTGATGGGAGGCCCTTAATTGAACTAATTTTGCAACGTTGAGCGCTGAGTTAAGCTTTAAAAGTTTAATTTGAGCAATTTCGCAAATACGTTGAGCACTCAAATTAATAAGCCAATTAATTAAAAATCGGACCGGACTGGCCAATTGAACCAATTCAATCGAGACTCAGTGGCCAGCCTTGAGAACTGCTTGGTCAACGTCCCGATGTTGACCTGATTTGATAGGTGATCTAATTAGAAAACTAGAACCACTCCACCAAAGTGTAATATTTTATATTTATTTTATACAAGTAGAATCTATTTTTCTCATCATATCTTCCTTTTGCGAATTTACCTGACAGTATCAATTTGGACCTGTTGAATCATGACCCGATACCCTAACCAACAATTCATTATGTTGATGCCAAACCATAACGTGGCCCAACTTCGAGGTAGAGCGCTCTATTCAGTGCCTGCACAAAAGAGAACGGTGAGAGGAAGTACCCCTCGAGGCAAGACCCTCTACGACACTAAAGTCAGTAGGGTCCCTATGTATGTAAAGAGCGAGTTAGAGAGTCTTAGGTATAACTGTCGGGCCGAGCTGAGCTGGGCTTGGTCATTTTTACATATGTCTAAGCTCGGCCCGTTTTCTAAACGGGTCTAAATATTTTGTCCAAGCCCGTCTAACAGGATTGAATTTCTTGTCCAAATCCTCCCAAATTTCAAGCGGGCCTACAGGTCTGGACGGGTAGCCCGGCCCTTAGATAGCTCTATATTCGAGTACCGAATGAGATATTAACAGTGTCTAATGAATGAGGCATAGTTCCAAAAGCGTGGCTATTGTATGTGCGTCGCTTTTGTTTATACTCAGTCATGGAGTCGCTTTAGTTTATTCTCCCTCGTTAGAGTCATGGGGTGTGCTACCCTGTTGCATGCCTTTAGAGGTGTCTTCTCGCCCTTAGGCCGTTCTTTGTCGTGGAGAGTTATGACGGTCGTTTAATTTTTCATTCGGCACTTTTCTAGAGAGAACGAAGGGACCTCTTGGATGCACCTTTGCTAGTGTGCTCTATGGAGCTCCAAGAATGATCAATACGATAAGGGCAATGCGCTGAAGAGCGCTCAATCAAAGTGTCTATCAATCTTATGACCCGTGAAGTCTTATCGCCGATAATGAATGATGTTAATTGGCCTCTCTGCCTGACTAGGTGTTTCGTTGTCGTAGATCATGGTCGATAGGCCCTACTGCCCGACTAGGGCCTTACTCCTAATTGCATAATATACGGAGCGCCAAAAGGCATACCTCTGTGATCTACATAGTTTCGAACAACACACTTCCATAGCACCCGGCGAAGAATAATCGTTGACTGAGTCAACAGTACATGTGGCCCACATCCATACGGGCCTCAACGTGGCTTAGCCCAGACAAGATTACTCCAAACGGGTCGGCCACCACTATAAATAGGGTAAACCCCTCTCAATTCTCATTATTTTCTAAATTCAAAAAACCCTACCTTTTAGACCTAGCTGATCGAACCAAAATTAACCTTATTTTTATGATCATTTTCCTATGCTTTTTGGTATATTTATATGTGATTTAACCCTACTTTGTAAGTATTTGTGTTTTTAGGTTTTGAAGACAAGAAAAGTGGAAACTTGTTGTTTTTCACTATTTTTGGAGTTAATTTGATGACTTTTGTCATAAATATGGACTTAGCAATTTAGAGTGAAGATTTGGAGATTCGAAGTTCGTGATTGAAGATTTGTTGAAGATAATTTCAAGAATTGAAAACAATTGAAGAATTATTTCAAGAAGCAAGAATTGATGATTGAGTTTAAATCGCGAAGGAATGAAGATAAGCTATGGAGAAGACTTTGAAGACATGGACTTTTGAATATTTTATATGGGTTAATATTCAGCCCATATGAGGCCACAATTGGAGTTAAAATCTCAATTGGTGCCGCACAAGCCCAAGAAATATTCAAATTCTCGCAACCCTTTCCTAGTTGGATTAGGATTCAGTGCAGTCTTGGTAAAAAGGCCATAACTTTCTACTCAGACCTCCAAATAAGGCGTGTGAGTAGGCGTTGGAAAGAGGACTCCGAGATCTACAACTTTATTTGAAGCCCAAAGCCCAGTTCTGCCATCTTCAAGCCCGAAATTGCTGCCGAAATTACTGTGCGATTCCAGAATTTTCTAGAGTTTGAATTTCACTTTAATTTCGTTTCTAGGAAGACTTTTAAGCCAACTTGGAGACCAAGTCAAGACTCTAAACCGTCCTACACCCTTCCTAAGTCTATATGGAGTCTAATTAGTCCACTATAAATAGCCACCTTATGTAGAACCCTAGATACACATCTAGATACAATTTCTCTTCATCTATTTTTCTAGTTTTTCTTAGTTTTAGGCTAAGGGTGTGTCGACACCTCTCAATAATAAAGAGGTGCGATAACCCTAAGTTGAAGGCAAGGAGGATTTCGCCCCAAGGTCTTGTAAGTTTTCTTATGCCTCTCATGGATTTGGGAAAATCCATGAGTAGCTAAATTCTTAATACTTCTTATCCTTTGTTGATTTCAATCAATTAATTATTGTGAGATTTGTGTGCTTATAATTTGATATTTATTCTTAATTGATAGTTTGCTAATCTCTGTTTTATTTTATGATCTTGATGATTATTGATTTAAAAGGCCTATAATGATATAATTGAATAGATCTATAGTTAAATCTAAGCTTAGAGTGAGAACTCAAGCTTGATTGTGTGGTAACAAATTGGGTAGGCCAAGAAGTCGTCCAATGGGATTAGTAATCCTTATTTATTAATAAGTTTGGTTTTACTTGTTATGCATGTGTGAATAATTGTTCTTAATTCTTTATTCTTATCAATCTTTCACCCTGAAAATGAAATTGATTGTTAAGTAATAAAAGAGATAATTTAACCTGAGAGGGATCTTTATCTAATAAGCATGTTAGGGTTTCCCTAGACCAATTATCTAATCAAGAATAAAATATTGAATTCATCTTTTAAATCAATGATCTATAGTTAATTTGATTGATTTCTACCATTGGAGAAGAAATATGCTTTCCTATTATTGTTTTCTTTATTAATTGCTATAGTTTAGATTTAATTTACTTTGCTTTATTTTTAGATTAAGTGTTTTTCTTTTTAATTGATATTCTTAATACCCTGTTTTTGAGTAATTCTTAGAGAAGATTTTATCTTTGGATAAGTCTATTCACTTTCTCTATGGGATTCGACCCCTGCTTGCCCTATCTACATAGTTAGGTTTTTATGGGGATTATTTTTATGATTGCCGACGACCGATCATAAATTTTGGCGCCGTTTCTGGGGAAGGAAGGAAAAGATTAAAGATTTAATCATCTTAAGAATTTTTTTCTTAGTTTTTGCGTTTTAAAAAAATAAAATAAAAATAAAAAAATTCATATTTTTGCGTTAAAAAAAATTTTATTTTCCGTTTTTAATTTTAATTTTTTGAGAACTTTTACTACTAATTTTTCTTTTTAGTTTAGTTTATTTTTCTAGGAAGTTGCATGCCAAACACAAGATGTAGTGGTATAGAAGATTTCGAATTTGATTCTGAGCCAGAAATAACTATTTTAACTAAGGAAGGAGATCTCAAGTCGACAATAAGAAGAGAAGTCATCCAATTCGAGTTCTCAATCCAGTTCTCCTAAATCAACTACTGCTTCAACATCATCAGAAGACACGGCAAACAAAAACGCATAACGTTTAGCAACTCGATACCCAGATACGACTGGAACCTTTGAGATTAAATCTGGATTTATTCAGATTTTAGCCAAGTTTCATGGTCTGCCTGGAGAAGATCCTCACCGACATCTTACAGTCACAAAATTTCGAAATTGCCTGCGCATCTACAAGTATTCAGGGTATTCCTGAAGATCAATTCAAGCTAAGAACTTTTCTGTTCACTCTTGTGGACCGTGCAAAAGATTGGTTGTATTTATCTTACCTACTGGTTCAATCACCTCTTGGACGAGCCTGAAGAAATTGTTCTTAGAAAAGTACTTTCTACTCATAAAGTATCAAGTCTAAGGAAGGAGATTTGTGGAATTAAGTAACGCCATGGAGAAACAATGCATGAATATTGGGAACGTTTTAAGACAGTTGGAAACAATGCATGAATATGAATACGTGCGAGCTGCCGCAATCACCAAATCATTGAACAGTTGCTGATCCAATATTTCTACGAAGGATTACCACCATTTGACAGATCTTCCATAGATTCTGCAAGTGGAGGAGCTTTCATAGACAAGACTCCCACTAATGCTTGGACTTTAGTGGAAAATATGGCTGCAAACACTCAACAATTTGGATCTCGAGAAGACTATTCAAGAGAAGGCAATACAAGAAGAATCAATGAAGTCTCTATCCATTCCACCTCATTGGAGCAACAACTTCAAGAAACAAATCAACAAATCACTATGCTCACTGATTTATTCAATGCGAATTTTGCAAGTGTGCCTAAGGTTTGTGGTATTTGTACACAAGGACACTGCACTGATAAGTGCCCTTCTTTAGAACACAACACACAAGAAGTCAATGCTGTGGGAATGCAAGGAGCATATCAAAGGAAGTCTGAACCCTACTCAAATCCTGGATGGAGAATCGAGCATCCAAATCAACAATATGGGAACCAAGGTAACTATCAAGGAAGGCCAATGAACTTTCAAAGGCCTAATTTTCAACAATCTTCACAATTTCCTTCGAGATGCAACAAATGAGGGAAGCTATGGAGATGATGAGGAAACAAATAAGTCAACTGGCTAGTGACATGAGTGATCTCAAGACACAAGGTAAACAAAGGATCTCATCGCAACTAGGGGTATCTCCTAGGGAAAATGTAAGTGCAATTACTTTAAGGAGTGGAAAAGAGTTGAAAGAACCCTATCCAACCCATGCCGCACAAGATGAAGGAGAGCTAAGCTACACCAAAGAAGAAGAATTGCAAGTTCCTGACAAAGAATTCAAGATTGAAGATGAACCAAGAAAAGGTGCGCATGTACCTTCGAAAAAGACAAAGAAACCACCGCTGTCAAGCCCAAGGATTCAAAGGCACAAATACCTTTTCCATCAAGATTGAAGAAATCAAAGAAAGAAGATGATGATCAAGATATTTTGGAGATACTTCGAAAAGTTGAGGTCAACATCCCATTTCTTGATGCCATTCAACAAATTCCAAATTATGCAAAGTTCCTTAAGCAACTTTGCACCAATTAGAAAAGGTTGTAAGGTAAGGTAAGTATGGGAGCTAATGTTTCTGTTGTGCTTCAAAAGAGTTTACCTCCTAACTGCAAGGATCTAGGTACGTTTTCTATTACTTGTTCTATTGGAGGAAGTATTATAGAGAATGCTATGCTTGATTTAGGTGCTTCTTTGAGTGTAATGCCTTATTCTTTTTATAAATCTTTGAATCTTGCTCCTTTGAAAAATACTGACGTTATTCTACAGTTAGCTGATGGATCTTTGGTTCACCACAAAGGTGTTCTAGAGAATGTCTTAATTAAAGTTGAACACTTGATTTTTCTTATTGAAATCTTTGTTATGGAGATGGAAGATTCGAAAGATCAATGTCCTCTTTTGTTAGGAAGACCTTTCCTAAGAACTTCTCATACCAAGATCGATGTATTCAATGGTTCATTGACCATGGAAGTCGATGGTGATGTTATTCATCCTAGAATTTCATCTCAATTGCCTTTGAAATCTAACAATTCTGTTTGTATTGTAAAATCTAAGTGGGTTAAGAAAGGAGCAAGTGAAGAATCTTCAACCAATAACCAAGGCGTAATTCATGAAGACAGAGTAAAAGTTGGGAGCATTCAACAATGCAACAAGGAGAATTTTCACCAATATTGGGAGAGATTCAAGAATCTTAGTGCCGAATGTCCTCAACATGGTTTTCCCAAGGGAATTTTGATCGAATTCTTTTACCAATGATTGGGAGTTGATTATCAAATTCTTGTGGATACTTTCAATAACACCCCATTGCTTGATAGAACCCCTGATGATGCATGTGAAGCATTGGAAGCTTTGTCTAAAGCAATTGAGCCACCAAGCTTTAGGAAGAAGAAGGCAAAAGACAAGCTTAAAGTCAACAACCATTAAGGAGTCCAACCACAAGGAGAGCAGCCAAGAATGGAAGCCAAAGCACCAAGGGATGTGACACAAGACTACCGAGCCAACCTAGATTGCTCGACCGGCCATTGCTCGGCTATGACCTGGCCATCCGTGCCTCTAGCCTGGTCATGCCCGGCGAGCCATGCACCATCCGCGCATCCTGCCCGGCCAGCACCGGCCAAATCTACTCCAGCCCGCGCCACAGCCGTGCCACCACGGCCATCACCAAGCCAGAACCGGCCATTATCGTGCCAGGACCAGCCACCCATGTATGCACCTCCGTGCCACCACCAATCAAGCCCGTGCCACCACCGGCCATGCCCATGCCATCACCTCTAGACCATGCTACATACCCTTTGATGATTTCAAATCTTGACAAAATTCAACTTGAAGTTCTCAAAACCATCAATGATACTCTCAAGATCATTGTGGACTTGTTGAAGGAATACATCCACAATTCCTTCACCCTTAAAGAATAATTTCTTTAAGGCAGTCTAGCCAAAGACCTTAAAGAAAGGCGCTTATTGGGAGGCAACCCAATATTTTTACTAACCCTTAAATTTTCTTTCTTTTATTTTTATTTTTCTTTTTAGGATTTTATATTGAGGAAACCAAAGATGAGCAAATGGAGCTTACGTTTTTTAAGATTGTAAGAAGAAAATCGAATGGAGCTTATGCTTGGAAATAGATCTTAAACCTATCTCCATTTAATTTTTCTTGCTTTGATTGCTTTTTCCTTAGTTTGAATTAGTTGTTTGCATATATATCTATTTTTAACCACACTTATCACACATGTGCACTCATATTATTATTTTTACAAAAATTTCAATATCTCAAAATTTTTGATTTTTTGTTGAAATTCATACAGTGAGGACAATGTGTCTTTTAAGTGTTGGGGAGAGAGTCTGCATGCATGAAATTTTTGTAAAATTTTTCGAAAAAATTCAAACTTTTTGATTTTTAATATATATATATATATATTAATTTTAAGCATGTTATCTATTTCTAGAACTTGTGTTTTATGAAAGTATGTTATGGATATGTCAAGAACAAGTTTGGGGGACTACTTATATAAAGGGTAGTTAAAAAATCTTTTTCATAAAAAAAAAAAGTGTTTCCATGAAGAGGAGAAGAGGTATTTCTGATCTTTCCAATGTCACTCTTTAAAAAAACACAGGCGTTAGTAACCCTGAAAGAGATTAAAAGACATGGAATTGTGGAAGTATTGTCCCTCTGAGAAAAAAAGAGAGTGTTAGTAACCTCAAAATAAAAGAAAAGGGAGTTAATAACCCCAAATCATGAACACTTTAAGGTTAGTAACCTTATTTTCTAAAAAGTTACCCTTGAAAATCTATTATAACCCACGAAAACCCTTTATTTGTATCTATAACATTATTTTCCTTTGAGTAATGGAGATAAAGATGAAAACATAAACTTATGGAAAGAACTAGTTATAGGATGTGATGAATGATGAGTGATTAGAACTACTTTAATTATGGTTACTTAAGAATAAAGATACTAGCTATTTCTTGATCTTTTGAATTGAGTGCTCTTATTATTCTTTGCTATTCTGATTTCATGATTGCATTCATTCTTGATATGTGTATGCTTTCAAATTGATTTTTCGAAAAGAATGATTTGCATTAGTTAGTCTTAGTTTTTGTTTTCATAGCTTTTACGCACTAGTTTGCTAGGGACTAGCAAAGGTTTAGTGTGGGGGAAAATATGATCGAGCCAAAATTAACCCTATTTTTATGATCATTTTCCTATGCTTTTTGGTATTTTTATGTGTGATTTAACCCTATTTTGTAAGTATTTGTCTTTTTAGGTTTTGAAGACAAGACAAGTGGAACTTGTTGTTTTCACTATTTTTGGAGTTAATTTGATGACTTTTGTCATAAATATGGACTTAGCAATTTAGAGTGAAGATTTGGAGATTCGAAGTTCGTGATTGAAGATTTATTGAAGATAATTTCAAGAATTGAAGACTATTATTTCAAGAAGCAAGAATTGAGGATTGAGCTTAAATGGCGAAGGAATGAAGATAAGCTATGGAGAAGACTTTGAAGACATGGACTTTTGAATATTTTATATGGGTTAATATTCAGCTCATATGAGCCCACAATTGGAGTTAAAATTCCAATTGGTGTCGCACAAGTCCAAGAAATTTTCAAATTCCCGAACTCTTTCCTAGTTGGATTAGGATTCAGTGCAGTCTTGGTAAAAAGGCCATAACTTTCTACTCAGACCTCCAAATAAGGCGTGAGAGTATGCGTTGGAAAGAGAACTCCGAGATCTACAATTTTATTTGAAGCCCAAAGCCCAGTTCTGCCATCTTCAAGCCCGAAATTGCTGCCGAAATTGCTGTGCGATTCCAGAATTTTCTAGAGTCCGAATTTCACTCTAATTTCGGTTTTAGGAAGACTTTTAAGCCAACTTGGAGACCAAGTCAAGACTTTAAACCGTTCTACACCCTTCCTAAGTCTATATGAAGTCTAATTAGTCCACTATAAATAGCCACCTTATGTAGAACCTTAGATACACATCTAGATACAATTTCTCTTCATCTATTTTTCTAGTTTTTCTTAGTTTTAGGCTAAGGGTGTGTCGATACCTCTCTTTTCATAGAAAGGTGTGATAACCCTAAGTTGAAGACAAGGAGGATTTCGCCCCAAGGTCTTGTAAGTTTACTTATGCCTCTCATGGATTTTCCCAAATCCATGAGTAGCTAAATTCTTAATACTTCTTATCCTTTGGTGATTTCAATCAATCAATTATGGTGAGTTTTGTGTGCTTATAATTTGATATTTGTTCTTGATTGATAGTTTGCTAATCTTTGTTTTATTTTATGATCTTGATGATTATTGATTTAAAAGCCCTATAATGATATAATTGGATAGATCTATAGTTAAAACTAAGCTTAGAGTGAGAACTCAAGCTTGATTGTGTGGTAACAAATTGGGTAGGCTAAGAAGTCGTCCAATGGGATTAGTAATCCTTATTTATTAATAAGTTTGGTTTTACTTGTTATGCATGTGTGAATAATTATTCTTGATGCTTTATTCTTATCAATCTTTCACCCTGAGAAGGAAATTGATTATTAAGTAATAAAAGGAATAATTTAACCTGAGAGGGATCTTCATCTAATAAGCATGTTAGGGTTTCCTTAGACCAATTATCTAATCAAGAATAAAATATTGAATTCATCTTTTAAATTAATGATTTATAGTTAATTTGATTGATTTCTACCATTGGAGAAGGAGTATGCTTTGTTATTATTGTTTTCTTTATTAATTGCTATAGTTTAGATTTAATTTACTTTGCTTTATTTTTAGATTAATTGCTTTAATCCCCTATTTTTGAGTAATTCTTAGAGAAGATTTTATCTTTGGATAAGTCTATTCCCCTTCTCTGTGGGATTCAACCCCTTCTTACCCTATATACTTAGTTAGGTTTTTGTGGGGATTATTTTTATGATTGTCGGCAACCGATCACTAGCTCCTAAAACCCCTAAAATACTTGGGAGATTTATTGTCTTGACTATCGGAGTGCTAACGTGGGGATCAATCCCCGCACTGCAAGGTGTTGTGTTGCCTTATAGGTATTCAACCTTACAGAATCTAGAGGCTAAGAAGGTGATCTACATTGGAAGATCACACTTGTTGATTATTTTGGTATCACAACATTGAGATTTTGGCATCAACACATTGAGATACGCAATTAACCTTTGTTATCAAACCATCCTTGTTTTTTTTTATCTTGAGGAGTCTACCTTTCATTTGAACACAAATTGATCGACTTGTCATATATATCCATGTCAGGTGGGATGAAAATGACATGGCATCTAGTGGTCAAAATACCGTACATGTCCATCTACTTACAAAAAGGGAACAATTTGGTCTCTCTACTACAAAAACTATCAATTTGGTCCCTCTACTTACAATTTGGTATCAATCAAGTCCCTCTACTTAACAGAATATGTCAATTGATTATCTATTTGTCCAGTATTACTTATTTACAAATAATTGGTATAACTCTTTTATTTTTCTGCTTTGCTTACAAGACTGATACTTCAAGTAACAAGAAAATGAAGACCACTAATACCGAAAGCTTACAGCAAACGTCAACGGAAACAGAAGCAGAAACATAAGCAATCTATGCAAGAATCAGAATTTTACTCAATTGACAGATTCTATTAAGTAGAGGGACTCAATTGATACCAAATTGTAAGTAGAGGGACCAAATTGACAATTTCTGTGTTGGGGGACCAAATTGATTCCTTTTTGTAAGTAGAGGGACCTGTACGGTATTTTGACAGGCATTTAGCACGTAACGATCGTAGAAACTTTTTGGACGGCTTCTTGATTTGTTCGCGTCAGCCTTGCGCATGGCTATGACATGGCTTCTTGATTTATACCTACTTATGGTGAGTGAGTCTATCAACAGGAGCAGCTTCGTACGCAAGGTCTCGGACCTGAGACTTGTTTAAGCAGGAACAAGACGCTTACCACTTGGTCCAATCACTTGTTGATCGCATCAGGTTTTTTTTTATTTTAATAGTCACGCACAAAATATTAAAAGAAAATGATAGACAGAAGGATTTTTAATAAAGACAGGAAGTTTTTTTTTTTCCAAAAAGACAAAGTCATTAGTTCAGTAAAATTCTAATCTGTTTTAATTTACCCAAGTAGATAATGTGTGAAAAACAATTACATGACCAATAAAAATTGTACAAATGTCAGCATGCGAAGAGTCAAATACTTAGCATACAGTAGTTTAGGGATAACCTTAATATATACTAGATATTATCCTTGCGCATTCGCGTCGGGTTTTTCGATTTATGAGTGAAACTGAATAATTTCAATTCTAAGTAAAATTTTATCTTATGAATAACAATTAAGTTAAATGGAAGGAAATATTGTTAGAATTCTAATGTCTATATTCAAATTATAATTATCTATTGGAAAAAGGAAGTGGGGTTTTATTTTGATTATAATTCAATATTCTAAATATTATTTATAAAAACCAATCATTTTTGGACAAATGTCAATAGGAGAAGAGTCAAATACTGCACATACATCAGTTTTGGGATAACTTTAATAGTAAGGTATAGATAGATATATTATTCATGCGCATCCGCATCAGGTTTCTTTTTTTATTTCAATAGTCGCACAAAGAATTTTACTTTTAAGAAGTAAAAATGTAGAGAGAAAGGGTTTTTAATTTTGATATGGGAGAAAACCTTAAATAAAGAAGGAGAGTCATTAGTTCAGTATTATCCTTATATATTATTTTGGGGTTTGAAAATATTAATTGTACCCAACTAATCAACTTTGGGCAAATGTCAGCATGAGAAAAGCCAAATACTGAGCATACATCAGTTTGTGGATAACTTTAATAGTAAGGTATAGACTAAATATTATTTATGCGCATTCGCGTTAGGTTTTTTTTTATTTCAATATTTGCACAGAGAATTTTAAGGATTTTTAATTTTGACTTTGAGATGTGAAAAAACCTTAAATAAAGACATGGAGTCATTAATTCAGTATTATCCCAAATATATTAGTTTGGGTGAGTGAATTAAAAATATCTTAAAATATTATTAATTCAGTATTATTATCCCAATATATTACTTTTGGTGAGTGAATTAAAAATATTTTAAAATGTCATTGATTCAGTATTATCCAAATATATTATTTTTTAGCAATTTACTAGATATATTAGTTTGGGTGAGTGAATTAAAATATTTTAAAATATTATTAATTCAATAATATCCCAATATATTATTTTTAAAAAATTTACCTAATTAGATAGTGTGTGAAAAACGACCAATAAAAACTGTACAAATGCTTACAGGAGATAAGGCAAATGTCATGCATACAATAATTTGGGAATCTATACTAATTATAAAGGCAAGTCCTGAGTTTGTATCCGAAACGAAATAAAAAATTATCTATATTAAATAAAACTACCCATTAGAGGATAAATATAAGTATTTAAATTTTATTTATATCATTTTAAAAAAACTATCCATTTAAAAAAACTGCCAAAAACTACTAACGTAGTGAGTGCCCTGTGTCTTGTAACTTTAATAGTAAGGTATATAGAGATAAGATATCACAATTAAATATAATTTTTACTAAAATAAAATATAATTAAATAATTAATTACTAATATTTCACTTTTTAATTTTTCCATTTTAGCTCATTTTAATTTTCTTTTTCGGTATATATATTATTTTATTTTCTTATAACTATATAATTATTTTGGGTTCAAGAGCAATATTTTTTTTCTTTACAAAAAAAACAAATAAAATAAAATAACAAAATAGAAAAATGTATAAATCTAAAAAAAATCGCTCAATTTAGAGCAAAACGTTTATGAAATTGTCAATGTAAGACAAAAATGTATAAATCTAAAAGTTAATTGCTCAATTTAGAGCAAAACGTTTTTGAAATTATCAATGTAAGACAAAATATTTACTAAATAAAGTGGTTAACAGTGCCACGTTAAAGTTGGAATTAGATGTGCGTCGTCATCATCCTATTAAATGTGCCACCGTTAAAGTTGGAATAAGATGTGCGCCGTTGTCCTTTTCTGTTTTGAAAAGTTTGAACACGATCTCTATAAAATCCAAAATTGCTGCTTCTTACAAACTACCTCGAAGTCGAAGCTAGCTAGAAAGAAATAAAAACTGAACTTTGCATTGAGGTTTTAAAGGTATAATAATATATTTATAAGTACGTTCATTATACAAATTGAAATCAATTAACTTTCCTAATTTCTTTTAATCATATATGATCGCCACAAAACAAAAAACAAAAAGCAAAAAATCTTCATTGAATCAAATTGTCTTGTGGGTTCCCTCGAAGTAAGGTAATAACGGCTTGGAGTGCAGTCAGTGCATGTCCGGCTATATAAGTATACCTTTGGTGCTGCATGCAGCATATCCCATAGGAACTAAATGAGATTGCTTTTTTGAAGTCAATTAGGTCTTTTGCTTCAAAAAAAAAATCCCAAACCCTAGATTGTGTTTGGAGCTCAAAAAATTTTATCCAAAATGAATCGAAGTTTGGCCGAGAGGAAACGGAGATCGACCATGAAAAATCTGTTTTCCAGACTCTTTTCTCTTCTTCCTCCTCAACCCAAGAGAGTATGTATTATTCAAACCTCTCTTTCTCTTTCTCTTTCTCATCGTTGCTTTACATCCTATTTTGAAGTCTAAAATGAAAATTAACATTTGACAATTATTATATTAATTAATTCTAACTTTGCAGTACATGAACTCTTAAATGTGTCCATAGGTGTCTATTCCTGACATGGTGGAGGTAGCTAGGGTATACATAACCCGACTTCAAAGGCACATTGAGGAACTCAGCCAAAGGAGGATGCAATTAGCAGAAGAAGAGGCTAACAATCGTGCAACAACAATATCCCCAGTTCTAAATATAACGGAATTTAATTCCATTATGGAAATAAATTTGATTACGGGGTCGAACGTGGCGTTTACGTTGACTGACATTATCAGTATCATTGAAGAAGAAGGAGGTCAACTTCTAAATGTCACTTATAACACTGCAGGGAATACTAACATCCTTTCAATCCGTTGCCAGGTACTTAAATGATAGTAGTATTTTAGAGATTATTAGGGTTCAACATATACAATTTTTTTCTCCCTAGATCACATGCATGTATATGGTACACGATATATATGGATGAATATTTGGTCTCCATTTGTCACTTATAGCCCTATGAAATCAAAGTGTTAGTTAGGGTTCATTATTCCTTCAATATATAAATTATGTAGAATGCTATCGCTATATCGATACTTGGGGATTAATGAAGATATCAAATTTAATTAGGTTTAACCACATATTCATCCAAGTGCTTAATCCCTAATATAGTAGCGTTTTATATCGTGCTTTTAAATTTTTATTAAACTCTAATTATTGGTAAGATTCACACTAATTATTTTTTTACAGGCTGTGTATGCTAGAATTGGTATTGAAAGTTCAAGCCTGCTTCAGAGATTGAGGACTATGATTGAAGAATGAAGTGCTTTTTTTTGGGTGAAAATTAAGCAAGCTTTTTTAAGAAATCAGAATGAGCAAAAGGTTATCTCAAGGATGAACATTTGAAGAATAAAGTTATCACTTGGAGTCTGTGTATTTTATGCTAATTAATTAGGGAAAATCTTAATTAATATATATGTAGGATCTTGATTTCTTGCATAATATTGTGTGTTATCTGTACTAATATAGCTAGAGCTTGAAATAATGTACCAAATTGTAACTGATTACTGATAACAAGTGGATCGGTCTGCGCTGGCGCGTCGGGCGTTCAGCAATCTACTTGTTTGAACAATTTTCTATTCGAATTAAATTGTTTGATACGTAGGAAATTTCGAAAGTACTATGATTTTAAATGTGTTGCATCTTTAAAAGGCTATACTATTAACATTGAGTATATACCCAAAAGTTAGCAATAAATAGTAAATATTAGTCTATACATGGACAGGTGCAATAGCTTCAATTTTGTTTCCTCCTCTAAAGTGTGTAACACTTAAACAAAAACTAAATTTACTCTCTTCTTCATATGGACATGAAAGGCCTAAAGAGAGGTTACAATTCTAGATAATTAAGGGGATAGGATTTATTATAACATTTATGTGAAAGGAAAGGATAATTACAAAAAAGGGCTCAAAGGTAAGAACTGGCTAGAAACTAAACTAGGTCTTCTTAGTAATTTGGCAAGTGAGAAAAGACAGAAAAGGACAAAAAAAGTTCAAATGGAGCCTCCTCATTGATCCTCAAAAGGGGCCTTTAGTAAATTCCCTGGGTCTTTCAAATACTGTTTAGTATATATTTCATATCTATTAATTTTCATCAAACTCCTTTTTTTTCTTTTACGGAACATAATATTGATCAACTGGATTACACAAAAGGAGGTAATTATATATACTATATATTATTTTTAGTGGCTATGGAAATTACTTAAAAACCAAATTGAGGATTAATGTGGTGGCTCCTTTTGGCTTTTTTTGGTCTTTTCTCACTTTTCGGATGACTAAAAAGGCCCTCGATGATTTTCTTCCTTACTTTTCCTACTGCCCTTTTTTGTAATTTACTATTTCTATATTTATGATTAAGTGTGTTTTAATTACATATTATTTTTAGTGGCTATGGAAATTACTTAAAAGCCAAATTGAGGATTAATGTGGTGGCTCCTTTTGGCTTTTTTTGGTCTTTTCTCACTTTTCGGATGACTAAAAAAGCCCTCGATGAATTTTCTTCCTTACTTTTCTTACTGCCCTTTTTTGTATTTTACTATTTCTGTATTTATGATTAAGTGTGTTTTAATTACATATTAATTGTATTAGGATTTACCGGTTCAACTCCTCTGCCGGAATTCCAAAGTACTTGTGCTATAAATGTATCTTCAATAATGGTTGATTCATGGGTAAACTATTGACATTCCAGTTTTGTTTTCCTTTCGTCTTCATTTCTATTTGGGTGGGTTTCTTCTTCCCTAACATTTCTCTGAATTGGTTTCACATGGATTCTGTTCTGTTTCCTAAAATTTCCAAATGGACGTTGATAAGATCCTTCCATTTAATTTAGCAGTGCCTTAGGATGACATAACCTAAAGTGGAGAGCTCTCACTTTTCACCGCAACATTTTGAGGTAAATCTGGATTTATTTGGGTTTATATTATAGTTAGCCAATGCTAAGTAAAATGATTTTGTGATGCATTGTGTAAATTACATATGTTCCTGCAAATGCTCTCAACTAATTCAATTTTCCTACACAACTATACATGCTCCTTGACTACAAAAAATTAGGCATTTCTTATGCAGAAGCCAAATTTTTTCACCTACCCGAGTTCATTAATTCAACAAGAGCAATTAAGATTAAAAAATGACTGCAGCGTACTATGCTTTTTTAGATGATCAACATACATTTCAAGTAACAATTAATATTATCTTTATTTTGATGAATTATCTAGAGATGGAGGAGTAGAATATTAGCTTTATTTTGATGAATTACCCAGAGATGGGGTAGAATTAAGATAATACACTTTTAGAATGAAAGAGATGTCATGTGTTTTGCTTTATATATGCGAATTATTTGTTTTAATGTATGAGTTTCTCCTAACTGATTAACTTATAGCCAATGCAATATCTTCTTACTAACCGACTTAAACAAACTATGAAAATTACTTAAAAGCCAAATTGAGGATTAATATGGTGCCTCCTTTTGGCTTTTTTTTGGTCTTTTCTCACTTTTCGGGTGACTAAAAAGGCCCTCGATGAATTTCCTCCCTTACTTTTCATGCTGCCCTTTTTTGTAATTTATAATTTTTATATCTATGATTAAGTGCGTTTTAATTACATATTAATTGTGTGTGGATATTAGGATTTACCGATTCAACTCTTCTGCCAGAATTCTAAAGGATTCGTGTTATAAATGTATCTGCAATAATGGTTGATTCATGGGTAAACTATTGACATTCCAATTTTGTTTTCCTTTCGTCTTCATTTCTATTTGGGTGGGTTTCTTCTTCCCTAACATTTCTCTAAATTGGTTTCACATGGACTCCGTTCTGTTTCCTAAAATTTCCAAGTGGACGTTGATAAGATCCTTCCATTTAATTTAGCAGCGCCTTAGGATGGCATAACCTAAAGTGGGGAGCTTTCACTTCTCACCGCAACATTTTGAGGTAAATCTGGATTTATTTGTTGATTATATTATTTGATACTTAAAATTAACATTTCTTTATTCCTCTTTTATTTTACAAAAAGTTTTTTTTTTAATTTATCATTTCGACTTCCTTTTTATTGAGGTTTCTATTAGTTGCTTATATTTAGTATATTTCCACATTTCTAAAAGCATAGTTAGTTAATGCTAAGTACAATCATTTTGTGATGCATTGTATAAATTGCATATACTCCTGCAAATGCTCTCAACTAATTCAATTTTTCTATGACAACTATACATGCTTCTTGACTACAAAAAATAAGGCCTTTCTTATGCAGAAGCCAAATTCTTCCACTTACCCGATAAGTTTTATTCACTCTAAAGCACGGCATTTAAACGTTAATTTCACAAAAAAATGCATTTGGAAAGATTGTTTTTTAAAGAATAATTATTTGCACATAAACAAAATGTCGAAGTTGAGGTTTTTAGCTTTTTCAGAAATTTTTATTTTGCAAGTCTACTTTTTAATAAGTTCTGAAACACGAGATTTAAGTGTATATTTCATTATATTCATTATATGTAATTTTTATAATTATATAATAAAATTCATTTCATTAATAATAGAGGTTTTAAAAAAATCTTATACATATAATAAATTTAGTAAGTGTTCATTATAAGTATTTTTCTGACTAATTCATAAATAATTGAGGTTTTCACATTTTTCATTTACTGATTTACAATACCAAGTTACAGAAAAAACTAATATATATATATATATATATATATATATATCAAGCCTATCAAAATAGTAACAAATTTAGTAAACTATCATATATACTATATATTATTTTTAGTGACTATGGAAATTACTTAAAAGCCAAATTGAGGATTAATGTGGTGCCTCCTTTTGGTTTTTTTTGGTCTTTTCTCACTGTCGGGTGACTAAAAGGCCCTTGATGAATTTTCTCCCTTACTTTTCCTACTGCCCTTTTTTGTAATTTACAATTTTTTATATTTATGATTAAGTGTGTTTTAATTACATATTAATTGTGTGTGGATATTAGGATTTACCGGTTCAACTCCTCTGCCAGAATTCTAAAGGATTTGTGCTATAAATGTATCTGCAATAAATATGGTTGATTCATGGGTAAACTATTGACATTCCAGTTCTGTTTTCCTTTCGTCTTCATTTCTATTTGGGTGGGTTTCTTCTTCCCTAACATTTCTCTGAATTGGTTTCACATGGACTCCGTTCTGTTTCCTAAAATTTTCAGGTGGACGTTGATAAGATCCTTCCATTTTATTTAGCAGCACCTTAGGATGGCATAACCTAAAGTGAGGAGCTTTCACTTCTCACCGCAACATTTTGAGGTAAATCTGGATTTATTTGTTGATTATATAATTTGATACTTAAAATTAACATTTCCTTATTCCTCTTTTATTTGACAAAAAGTTTTTTTTTTTAATTTATCATTCGACTTCCTTTTTATTGAGATTTCTATTAGTTGCTTATATTTAGTATATTTCCACATTTCTAAAAGCACAGTTAGCTAATGCTAAGTACAATCATTTTGTGATGCATTGTATAAATTGCATATACTCCTGCAAATGTTCTCAACTAATTCAATTTTCCTATGACAACTATAGATGCTCCTTGACTACAAAAAATTAGGCCTTTCTTATGCAGAAGCCAAATTCTTCCGCTTACCCGAGTTCATTAATTTAACAATTGCAATCAAGATTAAAAAATGACCGCATCATACTATTTTTTTTTAGATAATCAACATGCATTTCAAGCAACAATTAATATTAGCTTTATTTGATGAATTATCTAGAGATGGAGGAGTAGAATATTACCTAGAAATGGAGTAGAATTAGGTAATGCACTTTTAGAATGAAAGAGAGGTCTTGCGTTTTGCTTTATATATGCGAATTATTTGTTTCAATGTATGAGTTTCTCCTAACTGATTAACTTACATACAATGCAATATTTTCTTACTAACCGACTTAAACAACTACAAGAAATACAACCCTAATAAGAAGATGACTGCAGCACAAGCGCAGGCCGCCCTGCTTGTATATATTATTTTCTAATCAAATAGGTGATGGACACTTATCATCCTTTTAATATTGCTTGTGAAGTATGAATTTCTTAATTGTTAGTGCATGAACTAATAATCGTAATTGTTTAAGATTATTAGGTACTCTACAATTATATATATTATTTCAATAAAATCCTTGTTTAATATAATAAAAAGTTTAATATTGGACCAGCTCGTTCCCATTGGTACTAATAAAAGTTCTTCTTGTACTTTTCAAAAAAAAAAAAGAAAAAAAAATCAACCTCGTTTAAGAATTCCTCACCCCCTCAAAGTAAAAGTTCTACTTGATTTGGTTGAAGTGAACAATTTCTATACCAAGAAGAGTGAGAATTACAAATTAATCTCGCAAAAGTATTCATTTAGAGAGGATTTTAAACTTTTCATATACTCCAACTTTTTTTCCTATATTCGAAAGGTAAAAAGTACTATATATAGTGTAACTTTTAATTTTACTAGTTTTCACTTCCACGTGCGGTGCACGTGACCAGTCGTGTTTAAATTAAAAGAAAATTAAAATAATAATTGAAATTAATTATAAGTAAAACTGTAAAATCTGATCCAGCCTCGATAACACATCTCAACCGACTGAACCCGATTTGACCAGAGAAATTAAACAACCCGAACCTGTTCTATCCAAACCCAACAAACTCGTAACCCGAATAACCCGAGAAGATAACCCGATGACCCAAGAATATTATAAACTAAAATTATGTTTTATTCAATAAAATACACATTGTTATAATTTTAACCATTTTAAATAAATTTAAGAATTAAACATTTAAAAATTCAAGGCTGACCCAATTGATCAGAGTCCTAAACCTGAAAAATCTAAAACCCGAATGATCTGAGAAAATTAACTCACTCATATGACATGGACCCAGATGAGTATGACCCGAAACCCGTCCAACCCGCCCAATTGAATCCTCTAACTTTTTTTTTGTGTCAACTCCTCTAACTTTATAAGTCAAAGGAAATAATTGCATGTTACTCTTCTTTTTAATTTTAAAAACTTTAAATTCTTGATATACACTCCAATATATATATATTAAACTATCAATACACACTCCAAAATTGAAAAAGGTCAATCACAACAATTAAATTTTAAATAATTTTTTAACTTAATTAGTTTAAAAAATGATGATTAAGTAATGATTTGGTAAATTATTTTAACGTTTAAACTTGATAATAAGTTTTTGTTAGTTTATATTATAATTTTTTTTTGTTCAAATTAGTTTATATTATAATTGAAAAAAAGTCTCCAATTTTTTAAAATTAAAATGGTAAATTAAAATATCTATAAAAATATTGAATTTAATTAAATAAAAATAGAGTTTTTAGTAGAATAATTGTAAAAGTTCATTTCTTAAAAAAAACTGTAAAATTTAAACAATATGTCATTTAAGAAATATATTTTAAAAATTCTAATATATCTAAGTTTTTTAATTAAATTAGTAAATTGATAAAAATAAAATAGGTATAAGGATATTATATTTAATTAAATAAAAATAGAGTTTTTAGTTTTTTTTGCCTAAAAAATAGAGTTTTTTGTTGACTAAACTATAAAAATATATTTAAAAAATTCTAATATATATGATTTTTTAAATTAAAATAGTAAAATGGTAAAAATTAAATAGTTATAAAGATATTATATTTAATTAAATAAAAATAGAGTTTTTAGTTGAGTAAAATTATAAAAGTCTTAAACAATGGCATTTAAGAAATATATTCGGAAAATAAGGGTATAATGGACGATTCAAAAGTTTTACAAGAATATGTACTTTTTAATATAGTATAGATATATAAGTTTTTGTATTGGTGGAATTGGACTATAGTTCAAGTTCTTAATACAAGTGTCTTAACATGCATTTGCACTACATACATTTTTTTTTGTTTACACGTACATGAAGAGACCTGCTGAATCTCAATTTATGTAAAAATTATATTAGGATTTTTAGCAATTTTGGTAGGGTATGAAAATTATATATAGTATATATATTTCTTATTTTCTTTTTTAGTCGAAGAACTTAGGGCTAACTTGTTTAATGGGAGATAACATTTCTGTTTTCATTATTCTCTAAACATAATAACAAAAAATTCAAGTAGTCACATGTCTAATTAATGAAAATAGTATATAATGAATATGGTTATTGAGTGCAATCAAAAACAATTTTACGTTAGTTTGAGATATTCTCTTCATTTTATTTTCATTTTCTAATTAAAAGTACATATACTAGGCTACTAGCTCATCTTCATGATTAACTACACATATATATGTGACTGTTTTATTTTTTTGATATTTTAAGAAAATGTAAATTAAAAAAAGGTTTTAATCTACCAATTAATAAACCATTAAACCCTAATTAGTTTCTTATTTATGTACTGATGTACAATATGATATTTTAGTGGTCGACGTTGACGATGTATACTTAGATTTTTTTTTTTTTTTTTTTTTTTTTTTGTCCAGGATGTGTACTTGGATTGGAATATATGAGAAAAAAGCAGAAAAAATTCTACGCAAAATACAAATGAGAAAAAAGCAGAAAAAATTCTACGCAAAATACAAATGAAGCCAAGCCCACAAAAACCTTAACAACAAAATAACAAAATATATAGTACGAAAACATTTTTGTATTTGTTGCCTTGTTGGGATATTTTTCTTTCCTGCAGCCCACAAAAACAAATTGCATCATGAGAATTTTACTTAGCTGCCATATAAATGCCACGGGTTTTGCTGTTTACACATCAAAGTCGATGAAATACGCTCGTATGAACCAATATATATATATATATACATCAAGAATTTCGAATTGGCCCACTTAAAAATATTTTTATTCAAATTGACTCTCTTAATAACACATGCCAATATGCACCCTGCTTTTATCTGTTTAAGATATCTCTCAACTGACATTGTCTATATATTAATTTTGGGGAATTATCATTGGATGTAATGATGGACTAAATTTAATCCAAAAGTGTAATGAAGCAACATTTTTTTAGGATTAGTGTATTGTTTAACATATTTCCCTATTAGTGTGCAAAGCTATGAACAACGTAAAAAGATCGCCCATTAGCCATAGATAAACCTTTGATGGTCGCATTCGCATAGAAGGGAAAGAGAAGAAAGTGATTTGAAAAAAAAAAAAAGCCTAAATAGCTACTTTCCCCTATGAACTTTGTAAATTTAGCATAAATGGCTTCCTGAACTTTATATTGTGTCATTTTTCCTATTGAATTTGAAAAAGTCAAGTCAATTTACCCTCGACATGACGATTGACAAACAGATCTGTTAGATCCAACCAAATTTGTTAACGTGGCGAACTTTTTGACGTGGCTTTTCCATGTTTGTGCTAATGTGAGACCCATCATAGCATTTAGGATCATGTGGGTGTTAGGATTTTGATCCAATTCCTAATTAGATTTGGATTAGGATTTTCCAAGAGATTTTTGATTAGTGGACAAGAATCCTGATAGGAAAGGGATTCTTGGAGTCCAAGTTTGTGTTAGTGTAAATAAGCAGTTTATATTTAGGTTTTTTTTTTTTTTTGTGTTAGATTGTGAGAGAGAGGAAAAGCTAAGATAGCTTTATGCTGTTATGAGAGAATCACTCATGTTGGGTTGATTAGATTGAGAGTTTGCTAGAGAGATTGTTATGATTGTTGATTGTAATTGATTTATTTGATAGTGGAGATTTGTGGCATAGGTCCACAAGAAAATTTGCTTTGTTGTTTTCCGCTTTAATTATTTGTTTCGTTAATTCTTGGGATATCCGAAGTTACAACAAGTGGTATCAAGAGCCTGGTTGATTGAAGATGGCAGACATCAGTGGTGGCGGATCAGTTTTGAAGTTTGAGATTGAGCCGTTCAATGGAACGAATAGTTTTCAGATGTGGCAGAGTACGATAACAGATGTGTTAGTACAACAAGGATTGGGATATGCGCTTGAAGCTGATATGCCTTCAGCGATGAATGACAACAGGTGGAGAGATATTCAAGGAAAAGCAGTAAGTACAATCCATTTGTCTCTTGCTATTGAAATTAAGTATGATGTGTTAGATGTGAAAACCCTAAAGGAGTTGATGGATAAGTTGGAGTCGATTTATATGTCAAAATCGATTACTAACTTGTTGTGTTTGAAAAGAGAATTATTTGGATTGAAGATGAAGATAGTAACAAGCTTAAGGGCACACCTAAACAAGTTTAATAGACTGGTTACTCAGCTAGCAAGTGTGAATGAAGTCATGAAAGAGGTTGATAAAGCAGTTTTGTTGATTAATTCTCTTACCGACATGTATGATCTTGTGACTAGAGTTTTGATGGTTGGTAGGAAAACCCTGAGCTTGTAAGATGTGACTTCTGCAATTTTTGAGTATGATAGATTTAAAGAAACTGAAAAGAAAGATGAAGAGAATGGTGCTCTGATGGTGGATCGTGGAAGATTTAATGGAAGAGATTATAAGAATGATGCAAGATCAAAGGGTAGATTCAATGAAAGAGGAAGATCAAGTTCAAGGCCAAGGTTAGATATGAGTAGCAAGGAGTGCTATTATTGTCATGAGATGGGGCACATAAAAGCCTACTACAAGAAGTTAATGGAAGATTTTGGGGATTTCATGAAATCTAAAGAGAAGAATAAAGGTGGTGTTAATGTTGTTGCTGCTGATAGTGAGGAATATTCTGATGAAGATGTTATTTTGATGGTGCAAGAAGAAAAGAAAGACACTAGAGATATGTGGGTGTTTGATTCTGCTTGTTCTGAACATATTTGCACAAAGAAAGAATGGTTTTCGAAGCTTGAGAAGTGTGATAAGCCTGTTTACATGGCTAATAATGGTGAAGAAAAAAACTGAAGGCATTGGGAGTGTGAAACTTCGTTTGCATGATGGAAGTGTCAAGTTGCTTGGGAATGTAAGGTATGTTTTAAACTTTACAAAGAATTTGATTTCGCTTGGAAAGTTGGATAGCTTGGGTTATGGATATTCTTACTGAGGTGGAGGCTTGAAGATCACCGAAGGTTCAATGATTGTGATGAAAGGAGTGAAGAATTCGAAAATTTTGTATGAGTTGATTGGAAGCACAATTAGAGGAGATGGATCGGTATCTTCACATCAAATTGAGAAGAAGGATGTGGATTTGCCAACAAAGAAGAAAGTTACTTTTGCAGATTTGGTTAAAGGGTGGAGCGATTAGGCTTTGATGAAGGAATTTGAGTCAAGGTGGAGATTATTAGGATTTTGACCCAATTCCTAATTAGATTTGGATTAGGATTTTTCTAGAGATTTTTGATTGGTGGACAAGAATCCTAATAGGAAAGGGATTCTTGGAGTCCAAGTTTGTGTTAGTATAAATAAACAGTTTATGTTTAGTTTTGTGTGTGTGTGTGTGAGATTGTGAGAGAGAGAAAAAGCTGAGATAGCTTTATGTTGTTGTGAGAGAATCACCCATGTTAGGTTGACTAGATTAAGAGTTTGCTAGAGACATTGTTATGATTGTTGATTGTAATTGATTGATTTGATAGTGGAGATTTGTGGCATAGATCCACAAGATTTTGCTTTGTTGTTTTCCGCTTTAATTATTTGTTTGGTTAATTTCTGGATATCCGAAGTTACAATAGTGGGACCCACATGAGCGCTGACATGGAAAAGCCACATCAGCAAATTTGGTTGGAGTTAACGGCATCTGTCACGTAAAGGGGAGCATTATCTTGATTTTCCAAATTCAATGGGGGAAGTGGTACAATTTAAAAAATTGTAAAGTTTAGGAAGCAATCATGTCCTAAATTTACAAAATTAAAGGGGCAAAGTGGCTATTCAGCAAAAAAAAATTAAAAAAAATAAAGAAAATTTTTTATTAAAAAATGTGAAGATATTGAAATTTATTATTGAATGTCACGTATTTGTGTTGATTTTATCGATTGGTTAAGATCTTTCTAGTTCTTAAAGTAACGAGTTACTTGAATCTAGTAGTCATTTGAAACTAGATTATTATGCTTGTTAGAATTTAGTTTGGGGCATGAGTCATAACTAATGAAGACTAAGGAAAAGTAGGGGTTAATGGACGTTTGACATAAATGGTCAAAATACCGTAAAGGTCCCTCTACTTACAAAAAAGGATCAATTTGGTCCCTCTACTATAAAAACTGTCAATTTGATCCCTGTACTTACGATTTGGTGTCAATTGAGTCCCTCTACTTAACAAAATCTGTCAATTGATTATATATTTGTCTAATATTACTTATTTACAAATGATTGGTATAACTCTTTTGTTTTTCAGCTTTGCTTACAAGACTAATATTTCGAAAAACAAGAAAATGAAGACCACTAATACTGGAAGCTCACAACAAACTCAACGGAAACATCAACAAAAACAGAAGCAGAAACATAAGTAACCTATGCAAGAATCAGAATTTTACTCAATTGACATATTCTATTAAGCAGAGGGACTCAATTGACACCAAATTATAAGTTGAGGGACCAAATTGACAGTTTTTGCAGTAGGGGGACCAAATCGATCCCTTTTTGTAAGTAGAGGGACCTGTACGGTATTTTGACCGACATAAATCTACGTCATCTATTTATAAGTTAGATATCAATTGATGCCAAGAATCAAATCCTTTTATCCTAAGAGTGCAATTGTCTTGAATTTGGATTACTTGTTTTATTGTGTTTTTTTTATCTTACTTCTATTTTATCTTGTGTTTTATTTATTTTAATCACTTCCTTCACAAAAACTCCCCATTTTAGTTTAATTCACAACTTTAGGAAAGATAATTAATTAAAACAATAATTAATCTTTGTGGGATCGACTCGTACTTACCTTATCTATAAGTTATGTATAATTTTTATTTTTGGTGGAATACGACACACATCACTTATATAAAAAGTTGTTTGCAAACCTTGATATTTCCTTTTATATACCATTGACTAGTTCCTTACCCGTCGCGTGCTATGCTGCGTGTTGGCCAAATTTCATTTTATGTGTTAGTTAGTTCAAATCATATATTATACTGATTTTTCATTATATTCCTATAATATATAAGATAAAGTTTTTGAAAAAAAGTTTAAAAAAAAACATTAAAACAAGTGATTGATTAGGGTGATAAGCGGTCTCTATCCTGAAAATGTTGAGAACAAAATTTCAATCCCCCAAATAACCTGTCATGCTCCCGGTTTGAAATAAATTATTTCCAAGCTCAAAAGGCTTGGAAATACCCTTGATTAAACAAAGATATCGGAAAAAATATATATGTACAACATATGATTTTAGTTTGGCTCGTGATTAAAAACTTGGCTCTGCCACTGGCTATTGGTCAAACTTTTCCTTCGATGTAAAATATTAATTGGTGATATAGTTAGATTGATAGTTAGTTTTTCTTCTATTTTTATTTTTTTCTACAAACAAGTGGGTAATATTGCCTGTGAAAATTCAGTAGTTGATATGTAAATTCGAGATACCATGATGTCTTTTTGGCAATATGGATATATCTAGTCGTAAAATTAATAAGCTTTGAATAAGGCAAAAATTAGAATCCAGTCATTGATATCAAAATTGAAAAAATCACCCTGGATTAAATTGGGGCGAAGAGACAGCCATATATGCCGAGTTTTGGAACAATCCCTAAGAGCATGAAGAGTGGTTTCTACCCCAGAAGAACAAATGAAGCAAGTCGAGTTACTCAAAACATGTCGGTAGCAAAGATATGCAGCAGTAGGGATAGATTCATGTAAAACCCGCCAAGCAAATAGTTTGATTTTTTTTTTTGGTGAAAAATAGTTTGATTTTACTAGGACTAGGAAGGGACCAGATCTTCTGCCACTTTATGTTGGAAGGTGGCATGGATGGGGTTTGCACTTCATAAGCAGACTTTGTTGAGAACATACCATCACTTTCCAGTTTCCAGAATCAGGAATCCTCTACAAGATCATTAGTGTTAATCCAAACCGAAGCAATCTTTGAAACAATGGGTTCAGGCAGTAAATATAATAATTCCTGGAAATTCCAAGAACCAAACTCATCGCAGTAGGATGCCACACACAACTCTGCTTCAAAATTAGAAAGAGGCCGCCGAGCATGATTTATTAAGGGGCTGTCAGCGAGCCAATTATCTACCCAAAAATGAGTATTCTTGCCATTGCTGATATTAATCCCCAAGCCCATGGAAAGGATTCTAAGAAATTGTTGCTGCAGGGAAGTTTATTTGGATATTCCATGGAATTACCTCTTCATGTTTGGCATTTGGTTTATATGGTATTGGAGGAATTGTTCTCTACATGATGTCAATTTCACTTGGCCTATTCAAAGCTACCAATTGATCAACACCCGTGCTAAAGAAGCTGCTGATGTTTCAATGCACTTTTCCTCTCGTCTTAAGTTTGAATCTCTAGTTGGATGGTAATTGCCAGTTGGATCCTATGTGAAGATTAATGTGGATGGTAGTTCTCGGGGTAATCCAGGAGAATCGGCTGCAGGCGGTGTCATTCGTGATAGCATTGGAGCATGGTTAGGAGGTTTCACTTTTCGAACAGGTGTTTCGACGGTCATGATGGCTGAGTTGTGGGCGATATATCATGGATTGTTACTTGGTTGGAACAAAGGTTATTGTGAGGTGCTGTTGGAGTCAGATTCCCTTGCTGCTACTACAAGGCTTCATTCACTCAGAACTACCAGGGGTCCTCATAGTCGCTTACTTGCAGCAATCCAAGATCTACTTGCTCGCCCATGGAAGTGCACTATAAATCATATTTACCGAGAGGCTAACTGATATGCGGATTGGATGGCTACCCACTTTGATCATCTTCCACTGGGACTTCATGTCTTTGATACTCCTCCACAGGAATTTGCATCGTTGCTCGCAGCAGATGCCCTTAAAGTAGTCTGGCCTAGAATCATTTAATTGCTTTATTTATGTAATTTTTCTTTTCGGTTATTTCTTTCCCTCGTATATATAAAAAAAATAAGGCAAAAATTTAATATGATTTGATTACTAGAATCTCTATTTCACAAAAAGAATAGCATTTCTTTAATTAATTCCGTAATATGGCTATTTATTTTTTCATCTTAACAATTTGAATTAAAGAAATCCAGACGAAGTTTGATTGAAGTGGCCCAAGTCGGCTACACAATCTTGGCCTGGCAAGAAGCTATTGAAATTATCAGATTGATCAGTGATTTCAAATGGTTGAACTTGGGAATTATGGTTTGCATTTTCAGGTTTCAGAACAGCAATCTGAGCCCGAGTCTTAGCTAGTTGGCTCTCTGCATTATGAATCTGTTGCTGAAGTAGAAATATGAGCCTCACGCAGCCATAGACAGGGTCTTCGATTCGACATTGTGCTTCAAAATACAACGATTCCACTGCTTCGGCTCGATGGTCGACTGGGAGTTGCTGACAAATCATCAAAAGAAAAATATTCAAATAGATTAGCAAATCTCAAGAAACTTCGGAAATTATTATTATATAAATAATTAATGTCAAAATGCTTGAAATGGGCTAATGGGAATTTTTTGTATGAGAAAAAAGGGTGATCCAAAACAGAAATTATTAGAATCATGGCAAGAAATTTAATAGAAAATCACATGGAGATTCACCTGAAGCAATTTGGCTACATTGCTGGCACCATAGATTCTATGAACTGAAGCAAATCTTTGTGGATTATTAGAAGGGAAATAAGGAGAGAAAATGCAATCCGAAGGGCATTTCCTTCTCAAGTATTTGCAAGCTGCACAACGACGAGGATTCATGGTCATTCAAAAAAAAGAATCAAAATCTTTTGGAAATCTAGTAAGAAAATCTCAGAAACCCAACAAAAGGATTCTCTCAATCTTTTGTAATTGGAGAATGAATCTATTGAAGATTTTGAGATTGTAAGGTTAATATAGAGGGCAATTATGCAACGGCTAGTTCTTTTTCTGTTTTTCAAATCTTGTCTTTGGAAGGAAAATTGAAGAAAAATTGTAGGGATTGTAGGAATTGCCATATTTGAAGCTTGGAGAGATGCAAATATGGCAAGTAATTGTAGACAATTTTTTTAGTTTTTTTTCCCTACTTGAAGGTTTGACTTTGCATTGTCTACGTAATTTTCTTAGTCTTGTCTTGGCTAATGATTGAGAAATTTCCACAATCCACGAGTCTATTGTTTTCGAAAAAATTTAAGTTCATCACTCTTTAATTATTTTGTTAGTTGATGAAGCTGAAGCCAATGGTACTAGGCAAAGCTTGTCAGGAAGAAAATGGAAATTTGAGTCTAAAAAATTACTATGAAATTGCGAAATATGCAACTTCCTCTGTTTTATACCACTGCAACAATCATATAAAAGGATAATAATATGGTTAATTATTTGATACATCGGCGGTGTAAATTTTGGACTCCACAAGCGGGTTGTGGAGTTGACACATGTCCATTTTTTAATTAATGAAGTTTTAAATATTTCAATCTAGTCCCTAAAGGACACATGCCATCCTCCAAAACCCGCTTGTATAGTCTGCTAAAATCCACCGCCAGTGTATAATTTGCCATAATATTTATGCCTTTGAAGCCAAATTAAATTGTATCATTTCTTTCTTTCATGTGCCAACAGAAAGAAATGAAGTGAACCTAGTTTACATTTCTCACATGTGGAGAGTGTATTTAACTTTGTATTCAAGTCAATTTTATTTGCTGTTAATGCTAAACAAACACCCACAACATCATCAAGGAAAAACACATATAAGCTGGCCTAAGAGACATGGAAACTACTCGGACTCCGTTTTTCCATTGACGGCGGCGCCATTGAACAATTCCGGTAGTCTTGATGCCAAGCTTTGCTTTGCTGCAGGGGAAACACCACCCTTGCCAATGATGGATTCCAACACAGAATTTGCTAGCAATTTATTATCAATCACGGCTGCCCCGGATTCTGGCACTGAACTATCTTTAGAAAACCCAATCTGTTTGTTTAAAACAATGAAATATGATCAAAATTAAGATTGCAATTCACATGATTTTTCTTAGCCAAAAAATGGATCATCCTTTTCTAATAAAGCAAAATTAGTAACAATTTAATCGAATTTTGAAATGGTTTAGCATCTCACCGTTAGTGAACCCTGGGCTGATATTGTGAAAAGAATGGAGGAGCCTGGTGGGAAGTTTTCATTCTTGAAGACCTCAACGAACTTTTCAATGGCTTTAGCTTCTTCATCTGTATAAAGTCCGAGAGATTTCCAAATGGCTACACAATTCTCTGCTACCTTCTCAGAGTATTGCTGCCCGGTTAATGGCAATATCATCGTTACCCGAATGAACTTCTCAAATGCACCTACATATATGTATCAACAATATGTCAAAATTGATTAAATTAGAGATTAGAATATAAAGATTACTAATTCGTTTATGGTCAGAAAAATTTACCTGTAATTATGTCTCTGAAAAACTCAATGGATTCGGTTAACTCCTCTGTATTCTTTCCTTTCCACTTAACCCCAAGGCACTCAACAGCATTATCTTCCAAGTAAACTCCAATTGCCGTGAACTTAATGAACTTTCCTTGAATTTCCAATCCTCTTTCCCCTGAAATTGACATTAAACCATTAAAAAGGCTCAAAAGAATAACAAATCACTGGAATTCACAGATTACTAACCTGCGCCGCCTAGGAACAGGGTTTTGGTGGAACCAGGGGGCTTGACGGTTGAAGGGAAGGTAACATTCTCCACCTGGATTGCGGTGACAGATGGTGGCCTAGACATTATTTTGTGACAGATTATTAGAGAAATCAATTTTAATTGCTTCTAATGCTATAATAATCACACACACGCAAGAATATTAAAGAAATTACATATGAATTGGCCTAAAAGACATGAAACTACTTGAACTCTGGATTCCCATTAGCGCTAGCCTTCTGATTCGCGCTGTCGTTGAATAATGCCGGTAATCTTGACGCCAAGCTTTGCTTTGCTGCAGGAGAAACACCAGCCTTGCCAATGATGGACTCCAGCACCGAATTCGCTAGTAGTTTGTTTTCTATCACGGTTGTCCCAACTTCTGGCACAGAACTATCTTGGGAAAAGCCAATCTGTTCGTTTAATACCAATTAATATGAAGAAAAAAATACATTAAGATCTCTCTGAAGAACCTAGGATTGCCCTTATTTTTTTCTGAGATTTAATAAGAAATATAACTACAGCATCAAAACTAGAGATCAAATTGCAAGCCAACTAGGATAATAGATAAAATACATAGTAAAATTCAAAATTCAAATCCCACGCCAAGTGGGATAAGTATATGTTGATATAAATCATGAAAATTGTATTTTCATAGTCAAAATCAAAAACCCTTTTCTAATTATAAAGCAAAACTAATGACAGTTTAATTATTTGTGAAGTGGTTTAATTAGCATCTCACCGTTAATGAACCCTGTGCTGATATGGTGAAAAGAATGGAGGAGCCTGGTGGGAAGTTTTCATTCTTGAAGACCTCGACGAATTTTTCAATAGCTTTAGCTTCTTCATCAGTATAAAGTCCGAGAGATTTCCAAATGGCTACACAATTCTCGGCCACCTTCTCAGAGTATTGCTGCCCGGTTAAGGGCAATATCATTGTTACCCGAATGAACTTCTCAAAAGCACCTACATATATACATATAAACCAAAAATAATGCTATGGTTATGCAATACGTCAAGTTTAATTAAAATTAAAAAATATAACTGAAAGGATTATTGTTTCATACATTGTCCGTGTTTCATTATTGTTACAAAAAAATTATTAAATAATTTATTAATATCGGCAATATAACATGACACGACACGGGCAGGCCAATACGATGATTTCTAGGATTGAGGACAAGGATATGGAGGACACATCAATAGAAAATTATATTTTTCATATAAAAAATTATATATATCCTATTCAAATATAAATAAAAAATTTTCTAATTTGGCCAAAAAAAATAATTTCTAATAGCTTTATAATTAGGGTAATTATTTGATACATCGGCGGTGTAAATTTTGGACTCCACAAGCAGGTTGTGGAATTGACACATGTTCATTTTTTAAATATTTCAATCTAGTCCCTAGAGGACACATGTCACCCTTCAATACCCGTTTGTATAGTCTACTAAACTCCACCGCCGGTGTATTGTATAATTTGCCTTATAATTATTGCACTTTGTTAGGATTTTCACAGCACTAACATAATTTAATAGCTTTTGATGTACTAATGGTAATGGGTTTATAAAGGGCCAGAGGTTCTAAATTTTTATGAACTTTTGTAGACCCAATTAGCTAAACTTAACCATCTAACTTAGGTCAGCCTATGTTAGCACTTTGGGCCGTATATATAAACAGGCCCAAACTTTTCATTTATCTCTTTTATGAATATCTTCCACTTTTCTCCATCTTCTTCCTTATCTCTTTCCAAGTTTCCTTGTTTGGAAACTCAAAACCACTCTTATATTAAAATTTTTTTTAACAATGTAACCCCTCTATGCCCAAAATAGAAAGTTAAAGCATAAAGAGAGCCAAAATAGATATTAAGGCATAAACATATCTCATCATTTACAACGCTATAAAATGCTTACATTCCTAAAATAGTAATATTTCCAGGTTCCAAGTTCTAATTCCATTTCTAGTTTCTAGTAACTATAGTAAATTCTGATTCGTGGTACCAAAAAAAAAGTAAATTCTGATTCCGTAAAAGTTACTATCGGAAATTCTTAAATTAAACATAATTTCAAAGTAAAACAAGTATAGAATATTATACCCGTAACGATGTCTCTAAAAAACTCGACGGATTCCGTTAACTCCCCATCACTCTTTCCCTTCCACTTAGTAGCAAGACAATCCACGGCGTTATCTTCCAAGTAAACTCCGATCGCCGTGAACTTGATGAACTTCCCTTGGATTTCTAATCCTCTCTCCCCTGGGCGCACGTTAGCATTAACCATCAACATAAAAAACTGAACACTGGACCGGAAACAAACAAGAACTGATTCGTAAAGAATGCGCGGGAAGGGCAAGTAGAATGGTAGAATACTAACCTGCGCCACCGAGGAACAGAGTTTTGGTGGAACCGGGAGGCTTGACCGTCGGAGAGAACGCAACGTTCTCGATCTGGATTCCGGTGACGGATCGTGACGTTGACATTTTGTCCGAGCAAAATGTTTCAGTTCAGTGGGAAAAAATGTTTGAAGTTACCGTTTTATATAATCGGAATGGAGGGTGGTTTTAAAAAAAAAAGAATGGAGGGTGGCTACGTAGCGAGGTCAGGTATGTAAATTAATGGGCGGTAGATATGGGCACGTGCGTTTGACTTTATGTCACGTGCAACAACCTAAGGAAGATTAGGTGCAACCAAACATAGTTTGATAGGTGCAAGTAAAAAAGTAAAGCTTTAATTAAATGAAAAAATTTTTTGGTTATATATTATTGAGGATTTTTTATTTTCTTGACATAATATTATAATATAGTTGAGGATTTTAAATTATCTAAACTAATTCCTTTTTTCCGCGAAAAAAAAAAAAAGAAAAATGCTAGTTACCTCGCCACACCATCCCATTAAAATAATCCCGTCTGACGTGGCCTCTAACATTTGTAATATTTATTAACTCCGTTTAATATAAAGTCATTTTCTACTTTTCTATTGGGTTATCGCATTAGATTTTTAAACCCTTTAGTTCTTAAAATCGTCCTATCGATGCTAATGCTTGCCAGAGGAAGAAAGAAAAAAGAAAATTATCTAAAAATCTCTCTTTTCAACGAAATCTGAAACCTATCTCTTAATTTTCCATTCCTATTACAAATCAATATGCATATGATTTTCTCAAATATTCCTTCTCTTTCTTGATTGAATCTTCATACTTGAACCATGTGATTGATTTTTGTCGAATATGTTCATTTTAATCTGGGTTTGGATTGGGTGGGATTAAACTTACAATATTGGCTTTTTTTATTCTAGAATTTTTATAGTGGTTCTCTTTCTTGAATAAATGTTGTAGATTTTTTGGTGCTTTTCCTTTCTACTAGATTGTTACTTTTGGTAATGGCTCTCTTGATCGAAATCAAGAATTCTAGCCTCTATAAGATTTATATCCAGACAAAACGAATTGCTCACATGTTCTCCTTGTAAAGAGGGAGAAGATATCTGGGTTTGTTCTTACTAGTTTCAAGACTGCAAAGGGTGAGAGAGGAGGATAGAGATGACGGTGCTATGTTAACGCCATAAGGTTGTGCAAATAATAGAAAGGAAAAACTAAACCAATAGCATTTTGACACGTCAGGCGGTATAACTTATGTGGGAGACTTCGGCGGGGCATGTAGCACGGTTCTTTTCCGCCAAAAAAAGAAAAATATTATTTACCTCACCACACCATCCTATCAAACTAATCCCGCCTGACGTGGCCTCTAACATTTGTAACCTTTATTAACTCCGTTTAATATAAAGTCCTTTTCTACTTTTCTACTGGGTTATCGCATTAGACTTTTAAGCCCTTTAGTTCTTAAAATCGTCCTATCGATTCTAATGCTTGCCAGAGGAAGAAAGAATAAATAAAATGATCTAAAAATCTCTCTTTCCAACGAAATCTGAAACCTATCTCTTAATTTTCCATTCCCATTACAAATCAATATGCATATGATTTTCTCAAATATTCCTTCTCTTTCTTGATTGAATATTCATACTTGAACCCATGTAATTGATTTTTGTCGAATATGTTCACTTTAATCTGGGTTTGGATTGGGTGGGATTAAACTTACAATATTGGCTTTTTTATTCTAGAATTTTTATAGTGGTTCTCTTTCTTGAATAAATGTTGTAGATTTTTTGGTGTTTTTCTTTTCTACTAGACTGTTACTTTTGATAATGGTTCTCTTGATCGAAATCAAGAATTCTAGCCTCTATAAGATTTATATCCAGATCAAAACGAATTGCTTCACATGTTCTCCTTGTAAAGAGGGAGAAGAT